>PVKM010000029.1:0-178533 GCA_004027735.1 Carollia perspicillata
CAGGAGGAGGTCTTGCTTAGGCAGAGAGAGAAAGGGATAGATGCAGAGTCACAGAGACACTAAGGGAGGGAAGGGGAGAGACAGGGGTATCGGGGAGGAAGGAAAAGCGGGGAGAGAGAGACAGACAGACATGGACCTAGGATTCTCCTACTTTTATTGGGGTCCAGGGTAGGGGCCCAGGGTTTCATAGGCTCACTCCTTTTGGGTGAATTTAAAGTGTGGCAAGAGAAAAAACAAGTAGCTAAATGGTCAATTATTCAAATCAACCAGCATCTCTGAAACAAAGGAGCCTCATTGAGGGGTGGCTCCTTGGCTCTTTATCTAGCAGGATACAGGGGTCAAGGTGATTGTTCCAGATAGCCTGCCTTGAAGTGGATGCCTCAACAATAACAGCTGAACTCGAGATGAACTGTCTCCATACAAAAGGAAAAATCAACTACCAAGGCTTACACTACACTTAATTAGTCACATGTTTGTGATCAGCTGGTGTAAACAAACCTACTATGCTGCCAGTCTTATAAAAGCACAGCACGTACAATTACAGTAACAGCATAAGCCATCTAGGTTTGTGTAAGTCCACTCCATGATGTTCCCAGAAAGCCAAAATCGCTAATGGCACCATTCTCAGAATGTATCTCACTACCAGTTCCTGAATGAGGAGGCCCAAGGCAGTTTAGACTTTTAAATAATTATATACGATAAGAATAATTGGACATCATTGTGGTAAAATTGATCACTTTCTTGTTTGGTCTTTTATTATCTGTATCCATAGAGATAAAATAAATCTTCATAAGAAAATGAAACTAGAGAAATGCAAATTGAAACTACAGTGAGTTACAACCTCATACCTGTTAGAATGGCTGTTCTCAGTAAGATAAGTGATAAATATTAGAGAGGGTGTGGAGAAAAAGGAACCTTCATTCACTGCTGGTGGGAATGTAGACTGGTATGGCCACTATGGAAAACAGTATGGGTATTCCTCATAAAATTAAGAATAGAGTTACCATTACCATATGAACCAGAAATCCCTCTTCTTATTGGGCATCTACCCAAAAACCTCAAAAGTGATATGTACATCCTTATGTTTATTTATTCAGAAGATATGTACATCCTTATGTTTATTGCAGCAGTATTTATTATGGCCCAGACATGGAAAGAACGGAGAGCCCTCTGGTGGAGGAATGGATGTAGAAGATGTGGTACTATGGACTACTACTCAGCCATAAGGAAAGATTAAATCCTGCCATTTGCGACAACACAGATGAACGCTGAGAACATTTTGCTAAGTGAAATGAGTCAGGCAGAAAGGGCTAAGAACCATATTATTTCACTCATATGTGGGAATAAACCTGAAACTCACAGACACAGACAACAGTATGGTAGTTACCAGAGGGAAGGGGGATCGAGGGGATAGTAAAGAGTAAAGGGGGCCGAATATATACTGACCGAACATGGTTTGACTTTGGGTGGGAGGCAGATAATGCAATATGCAGATCATGTATCAGAGAAACACACTTGAAACCTATATGCCACCTCAATAATCAAAATAAAAAAATTAAAGATCATTAATAAACCTATGTAGTTCTTTCAATAAAACCTACAGCTTAAAGGAAAAAATACAAACTATATAATTGCTATTGGCTGATTGCTAATTCTATGAAGTATATGCAAAAAATAGAATTGTGATTTTTAATATGTGATTCTGATTCAGCGGATGTGAGTAATTATTTCAGGTTGACTTGAGACTCATTTTTCCATTTTCTCATTTTAAGGCTTAGTATTTATGTACTTTACTTCTAGTGTAGAAAAGTATGGATATAGAGCCAAACAAAATGAATGATAAAATAAACACCATTTTTAAAGCATTGAAGGAAACAGGTTTAAAATTCTATACATTGTTTACACATGACTCCGTGAAATGTGTCGGCTGCATCGTTCTTTACCAACTGTTTATAGAGAATGCATATTATAAACAGTTTCATTAACCAGAAAGATTCATGTGGACCTGGATCTTGCTGAAACTCCAAAATCTTTTGCTGTTCCAGAATATCCATTAAGCTGTCCTAGGGAAAGTGGCATGCATTCAATATAAGTTAGATGTATGTTTACTGGACTGTTATATTTAACATTTACTGAAACAAATGATTATTGGTTGCCTACTTGAAAAACAATGACACTATGACAAAGATAAGATGTCAAGAATGACTAAGCCTTTTTGCAGTTTTTCACAAAGTTACAGTATATGTAAACTCTGTAATTTGTGAATTCTTGGTCATATTGCTTGGGTTTGTGTTTTGCTTTACCTTTTACTGTCTATCTGTCTGACTTTCTTAATCTGTAAATGGACTTTATAGTAATTATTATCTCAGAGCACTCCTTTAAGCATTAATAATACTCCCTGGTACATAAAAATATATAAATGTTGGCATTAGTATTAGTAACTGATAAGTATCGAACTATAATATTTGAATATATACCTAATGCCAAAAAGTAATTTAAAATTGTTCAATGCATTTTCTGGCCAGGTTAGTATTTAAAACAGGATTCCTTAAATAAAATTCTGTGTGAGGGTAAGGGACATAAACTTTAAATATATACACATTCAGACATATTATTAACTATGCAATGGCAAAAGAAAAATACTCAAAATATGTTTTATATTTTATTAAGTACTCAGAGTTATGGTCTAGGTTTTGCCAAATTAATCATTATATTTATAGGTTTTTAAAATAAACTTGAAAATCTTAACTTTCATTTAAAAGATTTAGATTTAACATAGACCCTTGATATAAAATCAGATATACTGCTACTACGTTTCATTTAAAATAAAGGTGTGAGGTTATAGTTTCAAATTTATTTTTTTCAATAACAAATGTTGGGTGAATAACAAAGTTTTACATATATTTTTAAAACTTTATTATAGAATTATATAAAGTGAAAGAATTTCACATCTTGCCTTTGATCGAGAAGAAATCCAATGGAGGTCAAGGTCAGGATAATGAAGCAAACCCTCAGAAGGAGAGTAAACTGTGACAGTGCCTGTCAGACAAATACACAGACCAGCAGTTGGTTTAGGAAAGTTATCCGAGGGTGCATTAGAAGTAAAGCTCACATGAAGAACAGCCCAAGTGACATTTTACATGACACTATTTTGTCACTGACATTTTTCAAAGAGGTTGACATTTTCAAAAGAGGACATTTTGATTTCCTAATGTCATCTATTTATCTTATTGGACACTTGTAGAGGGAAGTAGACAATTCACAATGATATTTTACCGACTGTTTTTTTCTAAAATTTTCCTTGCAAGTTTGACTTCGACGATTCTTTGAAGTCTCTCTGCTCCGATGTATGGAGAGCCCACTTAGATCTGCGTGAATAAATACCACATTCCACTAGCTATTTTTAATATGACCAGTGCTTTGTGGTTTCAAACACAAAGCTGTCTTTAATACAGAAAATATTTAAAGGAGAATGTACTTATGAGTGCAAACACATATATGAATGAGCTTTCACACACATTCATATTCAGTGAAATCTGTATGTTTACATGCAGTGTCAAAGGCATTATCTTTTGAATTAGAGTAATAGTAGTTCTGTCATCATTATAAATAAATTAATTGTGCATCTTGTTTACATGTCAAAAATAATAATAGTGTTTCATTGGGTTTATTTACATGTTATACCATCCACTGCTGGTATGTATTTCAGGAAAACATTGCTGACCTAAAGTGTTAAAATGAAATTATTCTTTAATTTAATCTTTGGATGTATTATAAGTCTTTATGATTTAAAAAAAGAAGGCCATAACCATAAGCTTTATTAAGCAAGGGATTCTTTTTCCTCCATTAAAGTGATCTTTATGATTCTGAAGAGTCGGGTAGCCCTAACTTCCATAGGGTTCCCAGGGTAGGAATCCCTGTCCAGATATGTATGCCTGGAGAACTCTATCTGTGTGCATTTTTCTTTAAGAAAATGGGGGAAAAAACACTCAGGAGGTGACGTTAACCAAGTAGAAACTCTAGAATTACATGTTTGACACAGTGTTGCTTAAACGATAGATGAACTTTGCTCACAGACGTAAAAAAGAAAGCCCTTTTCTTCTTGAAAGGGGATATGACCTTCTTACCATTCTGTGGAAAAACGTTGGTGGTCAACATGACTACTTTTCATATTTCCCTACCTGCTAACTTTCACAGCAGAACTATCAGCCCCATATACTATGGCCTAAAATAATCACGTGTGTCTATATGAAAGTTATTTTTATAAAACTTCATGTATTGTCAAAGATGATTTGATAATATTTTCCATGATTTCATTCTAAGGCTGAAGAAAAACAAGGTATGAATTTTGCTATTATAACAAGGTGGTTTATTTTTAAGAGTTTCTCTAAAAGGTTTCTCTTTTTCTCTGAGAAGGAGTACTAAAGTCATTATTTGGATTCAAAAGGCTCAGATTCCCAAACATCCTTAAAATGAGGTCAGAATGATCTAACACTTAAACCTTTGCAACATCCGAGAAGGGAGCAGGTTGGGTTTGCAGGGACACCTGCCGGGCTGCCTCATCGCCCCTAAGCCTGGGGGGGTGTCGTCTTCCAGACATCTTGAGCTGCTGGGTTAGGTATGCTGAAACCTAATATTTGAAGATGCTTCCCAGTGATATCATAATGCAATTTGTAATTCTACATGGCTCTTAAGAATCTATCTTGAAATAAGGTCTTGCTCTTTAAAAATCTGGTCAGTATTGACTACACTAACTTTTTCTAAATTCTCAAAACCCCCTAGGTGGCTATTATTGAAGCACTAAAAATATGATGTGAATGAAGTTTTTAGAATTCAAACAAGAAGGAAACAAAATAAATATTTCAAAGCTGAAAATATATCAGCTAAAATGTATAATGAATATATAGTTCAGAAGCATTGAATTGATATGGAATTTGTGCATTTGTACAAAATTTTATGAGAAATAAAAGTGAAAAAAAACCCTTTAACCGAATACTCAGAGAATACTTATGTTACAATGATATTTTAAGCTGTGATTACACTCTATTAAAAAATGAATGTGCACCCAACACGATAGAGAAGCAAGAGCTGCTTTATACTCCCACTTGAAAACAAAAACAGAACACAATAATATACCTGAAATGATTTTTTTCAAGACTTTGGACACAAGGCAATAGAGGTCAGTGATTCCCAGAACATGAGATATTAATGACATGACCCCTACTATTGCCTCATCTTAATACCTTGAGAGAGTTTCTAGGCTGCAACTCAGGGGGCACCAGTAGAAATACAAGCCATATACCCTTCTGCTTTTTCCCAAAATAAAGAAAAAGGAGACATTAAAAGACAATATCAGAGAGATAAACTTCCTTTTCATGAGTATTGCTTTCAACAAGGAAATATGACTCCCAGGAACACTGCATTTAGATCTGGAGTTTCTGAAGCTGAAATAAAACATCTAATTTTTACATACTTTTGAGAAATCAAAATGAGATCATAATTTAAATTGTAAGCATTTTAGGATTGGTTATGTTTGTTTTATGAGAACTTTTTATAAATTACTATTCATTGATTAGAAAGAGAGAGAGGAAGGGGGAGAAAGAGACGTTGATTTGCTGTTCCACTTACTTACAAATTCATTGGTTGATTCTTGTGTGTACCAGGACCAGGGGTCGAACCACAGCCTTGGTGTATTGGGATGACACGCTAAGCAACTGAACTCTAACCAAGTGGGCATGCACAATACTGACCATATTTGGGAATAGTACTAATAGTACTAGAGATACATTTAATTACACAGTTAATATTTCATTATTTGATGTGTACGGAATTTTTAATGTTCACTTTTCTACTTTAATATTTTTCAATATAGTGGAAAAATTATAGTTTTCATTGGAACTCATGATGATCAATATTCTGTATTCCAGCAGTCTATGCTTATTAGTAAGGCAACTTGTGCTAATATTCTTTATTATACATTTATTACATTTACTTTGTGGCTTTAAGTTATAATTGATGCTCATTTTGGCTCACATTTCATTTTTTTCACATTACTTCAGTTACCACCTAAAAACTTGAGGAAATTAAATTAAATCCCAATAGGCTACACTGGAAGAAAACAGTATACAGAGGATATTGACTTGAGACGTTGCACATAGGACCTAAATTAGATTGAATTTGTTCAACTGACACTTCCTGTTATGAGAGTACAACTAAATACATTGATTTTTTCCAAAGGTCTGTTAAAATAAGTCAACATGAAACATTAGTTACACAATTTCAGCGCCCATAATGTTTTACAGAGTACAACATCCAGGGGAACTTAAAACTATAAAACTCTGTTTCCAAATTTATATTGTATATTCTCAGATGCCTCATTCACTTGAAATATGTCATCAAATAATCTGGTTAAAGCATATCTGAAGTACCTTTGTTACACATTCTATTATAAGACTCGGTTAAATATTCAAACTGCTTTGAGTGTGTCTGTTATTTAAAAGGATAGCATTGCCTTTACTATTTCACTTTGGAAACATATTTTCATTTCAAATGTGTATTCATGATATCACCCCATGAAGTGGACCCTGGCAGCTAAGAAATTGACTTCCCAAGCATTACTAAACCAAGATCAACATAAAAGTCTGTGGTTCATATCACTAAACCAAACATTATATATTTAAATGTATTCATTGCATGTTTCAGAAAGAAAGGAATGTGCCTTTTATACCTTTGCGGTGGCCATCAAATTGCGTTTTTGACTCCCAAAGTTATTTATACAGAACTCGAACGCATAAAACAAGTGAGTATTCATCTACTCTGGTATACGCATACACAGAAAGGGCTGTGGGACCACAGCATGTACCCAAATACAAGTCAGCCGCAACTTTTCTATGTGATTATTGGCCGCAGCAAATATGGAAAAAAATATTGCTGTTGGACTTTAATGTCTTCATATGCCTTCAAACATCCCTGAGGCTAGAAAGGCACTATAGAATTGTGCAAATAAGCAATCTTTTTTCCTAGTTGCACAGCATGTTTTTAGCAAAGAAAAACACGTGTGGGAAACAAGCAAATGCACCTTTTCAAAATGTATTTGTGTCAGGAATGAAGCTGTCTCCAACTCTAATTTCAGTTTGAAAAGGATTTCAACAGTTGGTATTTCTCTTTGTCAATATATCGACCCGAGTTTCTCATATGGTTTTGACTATGGATGAAAAAATCCTGTGAAAACCATGCTATACATTACATATTTTAATATACATAGTATCTGGCTACATTTTTATCCAGGAAGCACTCACACTGGCCTAGACATTCAAATCTCTTCGTGGACTTAATATTAAGGGTCTTTATTTCAACATCAAAATGGGTAAATTTCTATTTTTGTTTCTACAAATCAGTATAATTTATTTTGAGATTTTATTTAGTACAACTAAAATAAATCAGTAAACCAAATTGTACTTGACATTAGTCAGTATCTCAAGCACTAGATACAGGGGTGGACAAAAGCAGGTTAATAATAATAGTAAGTAATACAATATTCAAATGATAAATAATAATAAAAGAATAAACTGTGTTTGATGTACTCTCAACTACTTTGGCCCACCTCTGCATTTGGATGCAGGTGATCCTGCTTTTCTGGTTGCATTCAACTCTCTAAACTCTGTAATGTATATCTATTTTCATCATAATTTAAGTGAACAAATTAAGATAACAAAGTAATCAGTGATGGGTGGATTATGCAATACTTAAAGAGATGATTATGAGGCCTTAAGTTAAGCAATGAATAATTCTAAACATTAGGGTAGTTTGAAAGCTACATATGCGCTATTAAGAGTAATGTAGTTCATGCTACTTTTAAGAAAGCTTTGCTCCTGAAATAAATTCTTGGGTTCAAATTTCATCTCTTCTGAAGCTAAAGGCAAAGGACCAGGCTACATTGTGCGACTGCTTTTATTAGTTGTAGCAAATGTATGAAAGAGCCAACAGTAAGTCAGTATATTTCCTACCATTACATTCTCAAGACACTCTGGTATCCTGTAGGACAGGTTATATGTCAGTGTCTTGTAAGTGTTTAAAGAATACTTTTTGAAAACAAGTTTGAATCACATATTTATGAATGAGAATGATTTCTGTAGATCTAACATTTATTTTTGCCTACTCAAATCTATTTCCTTTTCTCTATTTATTGTCACCTCGGTTTTTCCCCCAAACCATCCTATCTCTCCTCTCAAACTATGAGGACCGTATGGAGCTGGCCCTGTCTTCCCATTCCCAGACGGAATGGTCTGTGATCCAGGTTTGAACACATCGCTTGGTTCAGTGGCGTCCAGGTAAACCAAGCCTTAACCTCAGACCCCAGGTGAAGGCTTCTACTTCCGGCGTTCTTTGTGAGGCAGTGCTTAAACCTAGAGCTCCTGATAGCCACCCTGCTGCCACAACGGCTGAAAATCAGTAGGAAAACCTGCATTTTGAGAAAAGCATAGCTGAAAGAGAGAGAAGGTTCCTGGTGACATTGTTTCACTCACTGCGTGCAGCACTGCCTGAAGAAGAGAAATGCCAGGCTCTCCAGCTCTGTGAGTTAATAAATTCACTCTGGGTTGAATTTCTGTCACATTAAGCAAAAAGTCCTGCCTAACACACTCAGTATCCTACTTAAGGAGACTTATTTCTCAGATAATTTCACAGGGTTGATATCTTAAAATTATTAAGAATAAACATATGGAGCTATTTTTCTGTACATGTTATTTATAAATTTCTGTTACTTATGGGGTTTTCATGGATAGACTGATATCTATCAGTAGCAGAGACTTATTCTTTAAAAAAGAAAATTTATCTTGCCTGGATTCACTGCCCACTAATCACATTTATGTTTATTTATATTTTTCTAGGTTCTTATGTCTTTTTTTAGAGTTTCTCATAGTATTATTTATGTCATATATTTTGATCTCATTGGCTTTTAGCACTGAATAATGGGAACACTTTTTTGTCTCTGTCTTTTAATGCACTAATTTTCTCTTCATTTGTCTTTAAACTGCTGTTTAAGTCATTGACCTCCTCATGTCTGTTGTACTTTTGTGTCCTAGAACTTTAATTTGATTATTTCTAAATGTGCCACATCATTTTTTATTGTCTCTTGTTTCTTGATTTTTCATAATTTTTAATTTCTTTAACTTCTTCAAACATTTAATTTACTTAATTTATGTTTCAGTTGATTTCATTTCCAAGAACTGTTGTATTTTAAGGTTTAATTATGCTGTTCTTTTGTTTCTAGAAATGCATCGTTATGTTGGCTTTTTTGTAGCGTGATTCTGTGCTTTATATCTGAGTTCATATCACCAAGACCGTCTGTGGGAACATGGTGAGACCTGGGTTTAAGGGATGGCTCTAAGCATGAATTGAACATGGGTCTTCTAAACATACGAGACCTCCTCTGAGATCCCTTTAAACTGTGTTTTTAGTATTAGGCTTATAAATCAACGGTTAGGTAAATCTGTGACTCATATGTGAATGAGTGCTGGTTTGTAGTTAAAAATTCTCAGGAAAGACTTTTAAAAAAAGTCTACCTTCTCAAAGCCAAGTCAACTATAAGGAAGTTTCTTTTCCATTATTCTTTTCCTTTCTTACCCCATCCCTTCAATGAGGTATTTCTTTTTGGTTTCAATTGTTTCATTTGAAGTTCCTTATCTGAATTCTCACCTATGTAGCTTCTTGGCTTTATCTGGTCACTTAAGGTCTCAACCAACGGAGACTGTCCAACACCCTGGGACAGCTGTCAGGATTGGCCCTGTTTCCTCATTGGATTGTATTTAGTCAGCATTTTTAGTTTCTAAGAAGTACCTCAATTTTTTGCCAGCTCATCTATGCAATGCATCTAAACAGGCTTTGTAAAGTATATTTTATCCACAATAGCAGTTGCTCTGTACATCTTTAAAAAATACACATTTCTAAACCACCATCTTATAGTTTTGGGTTGGCCAAAAATTTTGTTTGTTTGTTTTTTCATATGATAGCTCTGTTAGCGTTTAGTTGTCTTTAACTTGATTCAGAATTATTTTATTAGATTGTATTGTGACAGCTGTCATATCAGTATGCACTTTTTAAAAAACTTATTAAATTGCTGAATTTTGGGGTAGCCATTTTAATATTGAAGATGGAAGAAAATATGCAACATTTCCAGCATATTATACTTTATTATTTTAAAAAAGGTAAAAATGCAACTGAAATGCAAAAACTGATCTGTGCAGTGTATAGAGAGGGTGCTGTGAAGGCTCAAACATATCGAAGTTGGTTTGGGAAGTTTTGTGCTGGAGATTTCTCCCTGGACAATGCTCCATTGTTGGATAGACCAGTTGAAGTTGATGGCAATTAAGTCGAGACATTAACTGAGAACAATCAATCAACATTATACCACACAGGAGATAGCTGACATATTCAAAATACCCAAATCAATAGTTATTGGTGAAAATGAAAAACACATCTTCTATTTTATGGAAAAAACATACAGACTTTTTGGCCACCCATTAAAGAGAACCCCCTACATTTCTTTAAAGTATAACTAATTTATTCAAAGAGAGCTACTAAGTGAGCCATCAAAATTCCTGATTTAGTGAGATTATTTTATGAGGTACTTGTTTTCTTAGTAACAAAGTCAAAATTACTAATTTTTTATTCTTATGTGATCCCCCATTCAGTTTCGCCTACTTCCAAACTAGTTACCTCATTATAATTTATGTACCTCTTTGAACTATTCTAAATTCTTTTTGGAAGAAAATAAGATAAATCCAGAAAACAAAACATGTATTCAAAATATATGTTTTTATCGTTTTACAATCAATGTGCTATGCATTTTTACATGCATTATGTTATTTTTATTTTCTCAAAAATGTAGGCAGTATTCTTATGTGGCTAAGTAAGTAAATAAATACCTCCCAGGTGGTAATGCCTGAATGACAATCCTGACTCTAAACCCCGAACCATAGCTCTAGCTACTCTGAATATTCTGACTGCTTAAACAAAACAATTGAAGTCTACCCTACGTTGAAACTTTCTAAAGTCAAAGTTATCAGGGTATGTTCTAATTGAAGGTATGCTGAAATTAATGTAAAGTGCTTTTCCCAAACATTTAATTCTAAATTCTAAGTACTTTTTTTGTATTTGTTAGGAAATTTATTTGTGGCAAATTATTTGCTATTTATCATTTAGATCAATAGTATACTATTTGGCATTCGATACTGAAACACTTTGGATGTAATTAATTTACATTCAATAGTCTAGAATTCATTTATCTTTTTAAAAAATATTTTATTTATTTATTTTCAGAGAGGGAAAGGGAGGGAGAAAGAGAGGGAGAGAAACATCAATGTGTGGTTGTCACTTGCACCCCCTACTGGACACCTGGCCAGCAACCAAGGCATGTGTCCTAGACTGAGACTTGAACTGGCTGCCCCTTTGGTTCACAGGCTGGCCTCCACTGAGTCACACTAGTCAGGGCTCATGTATCTGTTTTACTGTGAGCTATTTTATCAAGCAAAATTACAAGTGTTCACACTATTTAAACTGGGCAGCACTTACAGTTTTATCTGCAAAGGTGTCTTCATAAAATGCTAGCATCAGAGCAAACTGTAAAACTGCATATATCCTTAGTAAATGAGACGCCGATGATGAGTAGGGAATTTCTTTCCCTGTAACCTAGGAAGACAAGAAAGAAGCCTTTTGTTTATATCACTCCTTGGCTTATTCCTCTCACCAAAATTCAAACTAACTAAAAAAAAATATGCAAAAGTGACAGGTTTTGCTATTTTTTTCCAAAATGATTCTAACATTCATTATTTGGACAGAAAAAATATAAAAGCTATCAGATTTGTTTTTCATTTCAAAAGCATGATGATTCTAATTGGGTCTGCCATGTATAGAGCAAAGAGAGAATTGATTCAGTAATATGTACTGCTGATAACATAACCAAAATGAACATAAAATATGCAATATGAATATATAAATAGAAAAATATATCCATGATTATATAGGGTAGGACAAAAGTAAGTTTACAGCTGTTTGTATGGAAGATCGTACAATAATAAATAAAAATACAAGATAAACTCTGTGCTTCATGTGCTCACAATTCTAAAAGTACTTCTGCCCCACCCTGTTCATGAAAGGACAGCAACAGAGAAAATGGAAGGTGACTTTGGGCAGTGGAGATACGTATGCCTCTTAGGGAAATAGTACTGTGTTAGAAACAACTTTCTCAAACTACAGATTTTCCCAGACACACTACAGTTCTATTTTTAATGCAGATTTAAGCAACAATATGACTTTAAAATATTCACTTTAGGTTATTACTTAAAAAATAATAAATATACCATAGTTAACTAAAATTTTTGGGACTGAAATAAGCAAAATATTTTTACCTATGTCAAGTTCGCTTTTATCACATAACTGACTTTGAACATATTGAAAGTATCTGGGAGAGTTAAACATAGAAGCTTTCGTAACTGGATGAGAAAACATCCTTATTAGGTCAGAATTTTTTGGAAAATAAAAATAAACCTGTATAAAACATATTATTTTATTTTATTGAAATATTGGCTAAATGTTATGTTCATAGTTATCTTTCAAATCAATGGCAGAGTCACCTGTAAGGCTCCCTCCATCTCTAGTGTTTTAGGGTTCTGTGACTGAGCCGCATGAGTTTCTGCACTGCATAAATTTCCCCGGCTGCGGGTTTGGGCGGATCTCAAACCCAGCCTCTGCAGCTCCATCCCCTAAACCATGATCCCTGGTGAGAGGTAGTGTGTATCTGGGTGAAGACACCCCTCTGATGGGCCCCTAGGTGGTGTCCACTCATTAAGTGATGTCTCACAAGGCTATGTCTGCCTAAGGGAACATCCTTTTTCAGATTTGTATTAAGTCAGCGCTATAAACAGGCTGGCCGTAGACCTAAAAATATGAGACTATTCTTCACCATATCAAACCCACAAACTCTACTTACCTCTGGTATTTCTTCACTCAGTCCAAGTCGTGGTTTACCAGGACTCCATCCTGGTCCTTTAAATATGACAGAAAACTTATTGAAGAACCCAGGTGTGGCCCAGAATGTAGTCCATATGTAAACTAAATGGTGGAACTAGAAGAATAAAAATACAGTTTAAAATAAAAACCTCTTAACAGAAAATTAAGCACAATAAGTTATGTATTTCATTTTACTGTTTAATGCAATTTACATATTTTTAAATATATAGGTCATGTATAATTTGATTAATGCTAATTAATATGTAACTGCATTACAAATTATAATTCATTCTATGGATTTATATGCCTTTAAATTTAAATGTATTCTTGCCAATATATCTGGAGCTCCATAAAACTATAATTTGGAAATCAAAAAACAGGTAAACTGTTTAGAAACTCCGCAAAGTAGAAAAGTGAGTTAAGAGGCTTTACTTCTGATGGAATTAACTAGGAGACTGTGTACTTAATATTCATGTCTAATGACATCTTTTTTTATGTTTTCTTATTTATTTTTAATCCTCACTTGAGGATATGTTTTTTGATTTTAGATGGAAGGGAAAGGGAGGGAATGATGGAGGAGAGGAGTGAGGGCAAGGGAGAGGGAGAGAAACATTGATATAAGAGAGAAACATCAATTGGTTGCCTCCTGTACATGCCCCAATTGGGGAATGAACCCATAACTTAGGTATGTGCCCTGACCGGGAATTGAACCTGCAACCTTTTGTCATATGGGATGGCACCCTAACCAACTGAACCACTTTACCAGGTGGCTAATGCCATCTTTTTAAAAGTCTTGCTAAATGGATATTAGGTTGATCATGGAAACATACAAATATTGCATATATGTCACATATTTGAAAAATAATCCTTTACTATATCGAGTTATAGGCAAACATGTCATATTAAGGAAACATATTGAAAGCTATTTCTGATAGTAGAGTTTTGAGTATTAAGTAGACTATATTCTGCTTAAGAAAATATAAAAGTTTACTGACTGAGTCAAAAGTTTGCCGTGAGGCTTCTAACAGGAATTCTCATTCTTTAAATAACACACATTTGACAGGTACTGAAGTTACAAGTACATCCATACCTGATAAGTACCCAATAACCATACAGGACAAGTACCCAACAAATATAGCTACTAAGATAATTAGCTATAAATGCCACACTTGTCATCATAATGCATCACAAGATTAAAAATAATCCTAGAGGTTGAACATCAGCCATAGAATCTAGAGATGAGTTCTATTATAAGTATAGTAATATATTGATGTGGAAAGAAGTTTTGGCTCGATCCGAATTTGTGGACTTCCTGGCGTTTTAACTGTCTCTCAAAGAATTGAAACTCCTAGAACTAAAACCATGGCTTTCTAAACTGCTTAAAATATTACAATAAGGAATCTTAAGCAATTAAGGAACCATTTAGGATTTAGTGAGCCAAACTTGATGAAAAAAGAAATGTTAGATGGGAATTTACCCTGAAGTTTTGTAATAATGATGATAATAATAATAATAATAATAAGAAGAAGAAGAATACAGCAAGTGGAAATGTTTAGAATTCATAACACATTAATATACCTATCTGTAGTATTATTTTGAAAACTGACTGTGATTTTATTGCTATCATACTAGATACAATCCATGAGAAATATATGGTAACATTTTAAAATCGGGAGTACTTTCTCACTTATTTTGCTATCCAATGCTCTGAAATTCTTGGACCTCTAAGGAGAGCAAAGTGAATTGTTTATTCCAAATACTAAGGGAAAAATTTCCTAAGTTGCTCTTTTATATTTTTGAGAGAAAGGTAAGAGATTTAGCTGAATATATAGGAGTATAAGTGAAAATAAATATATGTTTTTGTAGGTTCTGGAAATCAATTACCACAACTTGCTGATTTGACATTTCTGATGATGTGAGTGAGCATGTATTAATAGAAGACTAGACCTTAGACACAGTTGAGACAATCACTACACCAAAAAAATAAACTAAAATTTACATGGGGAGTAGATGCCTGGATATTTGAACCTAACTCAAACTCATAAGCAGCTCATAAATACTTGTGATTGTCTGAACACTGTGTCTCTCCAAACCCTACACATCTATTTCTGCAGCTCATGGACACTTGTCATTCTCTTATTCTGTCACAACACCAGCTGCTTTTGATATTCTCGATGTATTATTTCTAAATTGGTTTCAATTCTGTAAAGTTTATTATTAAGAAAGAACTCTGAAATACTTCTTTAGTATTCTCCTGAGAGACAGGTTCTTAATAATCCTTGAGAGAAAGAGGGAGTGGGGGAGGGGGAGGGCAGGGAGAGAGAGACCGAGAGACACAGAGAGTAAATTGCTCTGTGGCTGAGAAAAAGAGAGAAATCATCAAATTTTTCTTTTGAAGTGTGAGATAAAAATGCCCTTCACTTGAAAAAGGAAGACAATTGGCCATGGCCTTTTCTGTAAAGAGGCAGGAGAATGTAAGTTTGGGGCTTCTCCTGGAACCCATCTTGGCTGAGTTTCCTCTTGACAAGCTGTGCGTCATGGGGTGAATTATTTAAACCCTGGGAACCTCAGTTTCATCCACTGAGAAATAAAAAGCACCACTACCTCAAAAGGTTTTAGTAATGCTTCCGTCAAATATTTGCACTGAGCTGTTAGCAATGCCCTGCACAGAGTAAAATAAATATCAATTTATTTTATTTTAACTTTCTTAAAAAAATGCAGGTTTGAAAGCAGACTCAACAGGAACCTGTAATTTTCTCCCTTCCTGAACGCTGTAAACCCAGTCCCTGGGACAGAGCTGGCATTGACTGGCCCCAAGCATTCTTATCTTTTTCTCATTTACGAGTCCCTAACCCCAGGAGTGTTTGAGGTGGGGTGCTGCTGACAGATCGGAGCTTCACAGACATTCCTAATTTCTCTAGTGCCAACCATGGAAACCAGTGGACAACCAATACCACATGTCTAACAGAAAAGCGGTCCAGTGCAACAAGCCTTCACAGGTGAAAGAGTGTGCAGACCCAACCAGCTCATAATCGCTCTTGACATGGAGGCCCAAGAAGAGTGGGGCAAAGGCCTCGTGCTGAATTTCTAACCAGAGTCGTGCAGACACGAAGCAAATATTTTTCTTACTGCGGGATCGGCCTTAATTATACATGTTGCTGCTGCTCTTTCTGAATGCATGAATGCATTTCAGATCTATGCTGAGAAAAATTGTTTGCTAAAGAGCCTTTTTTTCATTCTAGGCTGTAGAAATATTTAAACCTTTTAATGAATTGTTTTCTAATGTATTTTGCCCAAATTGATTCAAATCTTTGTGTAAGTGCCAGATTTATTTTCAAATTCTTTTACAGTTAAAATTCTTTGCAGGGTATTACCATTCACTACCACCTTTTAAAACTGGTTTTCTTTTAAATGTGAGTTTTTGATAGAATATGGTCAATTTATAAAGAATAAAACTAAGTACATTACCTGCACCTTGAATAGATCAAATGTATTAATGGGATGTGTCAAACCATATACAACTTTTTTATTTTCTGCCTCGAATGTTCCTGGAAAATAAACATTCAGAATATGAACTTTTGACTTTTGCAGAATAAGGAGCTAATTAATTTTTTAAAATTCTGGTGATTTTTACTTACCAAAAATTCTATCCCATATAATAAGTGTGCCAGCATAATTTTTGTCTATGCAATAACGGTTTCTGCCTATGAGAAAAAGATTTAAAATGTTTTAAAGAAAAAAGTTATACTTCTTGGAACAACTTTTCTTGTATTTTATTCTATCATTCAATTTTTTTTAAATTTAATCTGTATTGTCTTTTTTTTCATTCCCATTTAGTTCCCCAATACCCCCACTCCCAGCAATCACCACACTGTTGTCCATGTCCATGAGTCCTCTCTCCTTTTTGCTCTATCTCCTTGTATTTTAGAACACATTAAGAAAAATAAGACGTATGTAGCAATGATTTTCCTGGGAATATTTTTTTCACTGATAATACTAGCTGTTGTTTGCTAGCAAACAGAGTTTTTACTTTATCTGTCAATTAATTGTACTAAAAAGAGCAAAGATTTTCTTAAAACTATTAAGAATTATCCCAGATTTTAAAAAATGTACCAATAATTTTCCAGTTTTTAAAGATCTTGATAATTCTCAATTCTATTTTTAGGACTATCAAAAATAATTATTAAAAATTAAATGGCTCAGAAAAAATGGCACTAGTAAATAAGATAGATAATATATGTAATTTGTGTTTGTTTGTTTTAAAATTTTAAGTGCATCTTTTCCAGGAAGAAAATATTCTACTTAGAGTGAGACATTGCTATCTTTTAAAATCATAAAATCCATAAATGAAATTCAAAGTAACCTCCACTTTTTAACTTACTCATAACATACATGATATTTTTTTCTGTTACAAAGTATTCAAATTATAATTTAAATAGCTGAGCATAATTTCTTTAATAATAATAAAAGCCAAATGTATTCAATGATTGTAAATAAGGATAAAGAATATCAAACCACCAACCAGTACTCCAACAAACTCACTGTCTTTGTAATTCCTCATTTATTTACACACCTTCCCTATGTGGAGAAGGGCATTTAAAAGTGAAGATACCAGGGAAAATCTCCCCTAGTGCAAAAGCAGAGTGGAGTTGGCTACACTGATGCACACCCCCTGGTCATACACGGTGTACACAGTGGCTCTCAGCTGGATGCGGGGGCACTTTGACCCTTTGACATGTGGGGATCTCTGAAGACATTGTTGGAAGGCATACTGCAAGGGGATATACTGGTATCTAGTACGTAGAGGCCAACATGCTATAATACACAGGACCGCTCCCTTGTTCCCAAAGAACTGTCTGGTCTTTTTAAAATTAATATTAAAATGTTAATAGTGCTGAGGTTGATATAAAGCAGTAGGTGTGGGAAGGTGCTCTGAAGTCAAACAGGAAACTCGCAACATTCCTTCTTCAATGTGGACTTGCTCTTCCCCACTCCTTGTGTTTCCTTTTATGTGGAGGGAACCCCAAGAGGACAGCATCCTTTGCCTCTCCACCCCCTCACTAATGACTCCCTTGTGGTAGGGGAATGACTGTTGAATTTGGAAGAGGAAACTGAACATGTGCAGCCGGACCTCGTCCTCTCCTCTTCCCCGGGGGAGCAGAGGCTTCTGCTCTGCTCACTACCATGGGAAAGGGACCTGCGCTGGAGGGGAGGACGACCTGCAGTGCTGTCTGATTTCTGGAAACTTATAAAAACAGAACAATAATATTCTTTTATTACCAGCTTCCTTTTCTCAACAGTATGTTTGTGAGATTCACTCATGCCATTGCGTGTCATAAGAGTTTAGGTGTTGTCATTGGGATGTAGTTCTCCATTACATGAATAGTCTACAGTTTGTCTACTCTACTGCTTATAAACATGTAAATTAGGTCTATTTTTCCCATGTTACAAGTGATGCTGATATGCACATTCTTGTCTAGGTCTTTTGGTGCACAAATGTGAAAATTTCTATTATTTCTTAAGCCAGTATCTTTAAACTTTACGCACCAGCCACTTAGGATTTTCTCTTTGTCAGGCAAATGCAGTGCATGTAGAGTTTGTTCACAAAGTTTAAGCAGGGAAGTAAAGTGTTGTTTTTTAGGCTTTCCTCAAATCCCCACAGTTCTCAAGACCAGGCATTCTCTGGCTCAAAACAGGAATGACCTCAGCACCAGGTCAAGGAGTGGCCTTCAAGATATCAAGTGAATATCCACTCAGCTCTTTAACTCATTTTTTTCACTACAACTGAGGAGATTTAGGCAAAAAGAAAAACCCAAAAGCCAGATATGACAAAGTTGTTGGTGATGGGGTTTTTTTGTTGTTTGTTTGTTTCCAGTCCTTGATTTAGAGATGAGGCTTGTCCAGATTCAAAAGAAGAAGTGATGCCTATTTGCACAGCTTGTGCTGACTCTGTTGGGTAATTTTGACGAAATGATGCAAAACAAATAAATTCAATGTTTAAATAAATGAGAAAGGAAAGAAAGAAGATCCAATTTCCTTACCATGATGAACCCTATGATGGCTAGGAGTATTAAGAATAAGTTCCAAAGGACCAAGGTTATCAATGACCTGTTAGAAAGAAAAGGAATATTTATTCATCCACACAGTTATTATTAAATGTACATGTCATACTTAAGTATTCACATTAAAGTGCCACATAGGTTAAGACATATTGCAAGTTTCAGGCTTGGCATCAGAATAAAAAAGAAAGATTTCCTATTGTCTGTCACTCACAGAAAGACAAAACTAAGCTCATAACTCTACTCTGAGAGTCTACTGTGAGGTTAAGAGCTAGAATGTCTCAGTTTGGTTCCTGGATCCTTCATTTATTACCCTGATCTTTAAAAAATAACAAACTTTTTATAACTCCATTTTGTCACCTTTAAAATGGAAGTAACAGCAGTATCTACATAATAATGTTCTAATAATTTAAAATGGTACTATTGTCAAGGCATACTTCTCTCATTTTATTTTTCACCTTTCAATGATGTCTTCGATGATTTTTGTTAGCAGACCATGAATAGGGAAGAGAAAATTATATTCATTTTCTAGGTTTGGTTTCACTCACTAGTCAGCCATATAGCAACATTTACTATCATAGCTATCATCTGTTGCATTAGGATCATCGTGCTAATTCAAATAAAATCCTAACTGGTCTCTTACCTATAGATACACCACCTGCCAGCGTATCCTAGAGGTACATGTCAAAGTCAAAAGGGCCCCCCCTTTTTTACAAGCAAATACTCTTCAAAATCTGGTGCATAACATTATAATGTTCTCTCGCAATATTTCTCAGGATGAACCTTCTGCTTCAGAGTCTACAAATTCTGAGGAGTAGAGGAGTCAGATAGGTGTCATAAACAAGAATAGCAGGCCACATGTAAAAGACCTGGTTCATTATATAATTGCTATTGAGCAATGCGGGAACCCTTTCAATCTCAATTGCCTTGTTCTTTCTTCCATCGACCATAACAGGTAACAGAATATTTTACTTTTATTTAATAACTATCAAAATGGATTTAATAGAGCCTACCAATGACAAAATTAATATATTGTTATGATATTTCAAGAGGAGAAATAAGGGAAGGGTCATCAAGGAACATGGATAAAGGACCCGTGGGCAAAGCCGAAGCAGGGCATGATTGAGGGTGGGAGGGGCAGGAAAGTGGTGGCGGGAAAATGGAGACAACTGTACTTGAACAGTACAAAAAAAAATAAATTACTCACCTCCAGGGTTGATTTCCTTTAGAGGACATATGGGTAATAAAGGGGTAATTTAAATGATCCTTAAGGGAATAAAACTGGCCACTGACAATCACGACACTGACACGAATATAGTGGCAAGTCAGTGCCATGGGGGAAAAGTCAGAGGGGGAGGTATTTTAGACACATAACAACCAATGCCGTGTGGGAATCTTCTCTGAATACTGATCTGAACAAACTAAACATAAGAGATATTTTATAGGCAATGGGAGGATTGATTATAAACAGAGTATTACATGATAAAAGTACTGTTTTACTGGGAGATATAAGGCATGGTCATTGTGTAGAAAATGTAACTGTTTTATAGAGTTCTATAACTAAAGTATAGAAAGTATAGAAGACATGAGATCTAGGTTTTGCCTCAAAACATTTGGCAATTAAAATAAAAATTTTTAAAAAAATAGCTGATACAAATTAATCAAAACCAGAATGATTTTTGATGGAAGTGATGGAGATTCATAAATTCATTCCATTATGAATTCTACTTTTCTGCATAATTTGAAGATTTTTGAGATACAATTGAAAGTGAAAGATATTGTTACTGTAGTAATAGAAGAATGATATTAAGTGCTCAGTTCAAAATATTAATGAATCCCTAAAGTCCCAAACATACTTCTAGACTACAAGTCTTTACATAGCATGGTTTAACCATTGTTTGACAGTCTCTGACATCAAAACACCCAATTTACAAGTGCTTAGAAAATATGAAGAGCCCTGGCAGCCACACCACCCTCAGCTCATGGGGCTCGTATCCTACTTGAAGGAGAAGCCATGGCTGTGTGGCTACAGAGCAATGCTGCATCCGACCATGGGGCAAGGGCCAGTCTCTCCTTATTAGACTCTCTGTTCACCCACTTACAGGATTCTCAGTTCCCATTGTGGAACAGACAGAAACATTTGCATGCAAAGGATATGTAAAAGCATGTGCTATATGTTAATAGAGGCCTTGCTTTCTTCTAAAATGAAATTCTACCACCACTTTTTAAAGTTATTTCTATGAGAAATGTATTATGAGTTGCAAACAATAGACTTTTTGATTAATTCATTGAGCAGAACTCATAGACCAAGGACTATCTATATTTTTTAATTTCAGGATTTCAAAATACCATGACTAGATAGTCCTTAAAGCAGATGGCATTCCTATGGAATAAGGTATTATGTCATGAACACAGTATTAATGAGCAGGAATTGGAAGGGGAGTAGGGAAAAATAACCCTGTATTATATTGGACCACATTGCTTTGTACTTGGTTAGAGAAATATTGGTTGAGAAGAAGAGGAGTGGTAATGGATCGAGAACAAGCAAGTGGGGTTTCTCAGCAGTCAGAACATTGAAATCTGATGCTTTGGCTGGGCTTTGTCTCTGGCAGAGAATTAGATGGGAAAGAAGAAAACCATTTTATCCTTGTTTGTCTGTTTGGTGCCTAACATGTGTTACAAAAACAGACAACAAAAGGGGATGGAGGAGACTACATGGCCAGCTTCTGCGACACAGATGCGTTTCTGAACTTTGGTCCTGGTCTGTGTGGGCAGCCAGATTCAAAGCCATGAAAATGGTGAGTGCATTCAGATGACTGGGACCTTGGTGGAGAACATTATTATTATTTTTAATGTCAAGTTCTTTTCCTCAAAGAAAATCTTTTGCTCCTGCAAGCTAAAGCATGGTGATATCAATATCGAAAGTTCCCTTTTTTAACTTTTAAAAAAAGTTAAAAGCCAAGTACAGCACAGGCAACCACAGTTATATTTCCTGGTAGTGCCTCTGAGTACCTTGGAGCTGGGAAAGACCGCCTCAGTGTGGGGGATGATTCATCATTCAGTCAGCCCAGTTAGAAGTTCTTTTGTGGAAAACCCTTCCGATTCAAAGTCAAAGAGAAGTTATTAATAATTAATAAGAGTGGGCATAACAACTCCATTATTGCCCACTTTTGCAAATTCAGTCATTAAGCAATTCAGCTAGCTTTGAGTCACTTCCGGAAAATACTGTGGAAATAATTGCAACTATTTTCATTTTTAGAAGTTATTAGTTTTGTTTTTTTAGATTTAAATGAATTAATTTAAATTATGGAATTTTAGAACATACCGGGACTTACAATAATATAGTCTAATACTCTATTATTCAAACATTAAAATGAAGCTCAGATACTAATTTCTCCTAGTACAAGTTCAAACAGCTTGGGAGGAATCCCTAGAGTCTTTTCAATTTTAGCTTAGGAATCTATTTTTCTATCGTCTTGTTTTTAAGAGATACAGCAATTTTTCTATCAAATAAAAATATTTTAATCTCTTAAAACTTTAATGGAAATGAAAACCAAGTGTTTTTTGACTACATTTCCATTAAAATGAATCCAGGGATTTGTAGAGTGCAGGGATTTCAACTTCTGTACTGCCCCTCATGGAATTTTAGGTGCTTGTGGTGCCTTCCAGGTCTTTAAGGCAATGCATTTGGTAGTTTTCTCTACAGTTTTATGACCTCAGGGCCATGGATGCTTAGGATGGCCCTGGATGGGCTTCATAAGGTCAAGAACACGCTGAAGTATCATGCTAAATGTTATGAATTTGTGTCTATGAGGTTTTTTTTTTCAGGGAGGTATATTACCCTAGTCATCATATACTAGTCTAAGGGATACGTAAAGCCCCAAAGGTTAAGAATAGAGAATTTTAGATTATTTTATTTGCTCTTCTTATATTTCTAATTTCCATATTATTAAACTTGAAGTGTAATTTCTCACTCAGATTTCAGAAACCAGTAACAATTTTTTCTGCTTATTTTTAAAAACATCATTGCTTTCCAAAAGATCACCTCTCAGTCTATATTTACTTGTACAATAATAATTATAGATAAAAATAAAAATAATTTTACAATAATAAGCTCCATGCATTTTATTGATCAAATTGTATCCAGCAGGTGAGCTCTGAATCATATGCTGACTGGTCTCAAACTCCCCATTTCTCCCTCCACAGTTTAGGGGAGGGCTGGGAAGAAGAGTTAAATTTAAAAGCAAGAGAACAGGGGCTATGAGACTGTGCCATCTTCTCATCAAGTCATTTTCCCACATCAAAAATAAAATAACTCAAACAAAAGTCTCCTCATAATGAACTAAAGTTGATTTCCAATATTCTCTTTCTTCTACTTCTAATAACTTAACCTTCCCACCTGCCCTGTTAGAATCCTGCTCTTCCTTCAAGACCTACCTACATTTTTAAAATACTCTTCTTGATTTTTCCAATGAGAAATTTGCTCCCCTTTCTTTGGCTACACATTGACGCATAATTCATTTTTATATCATTGTCAAATTGTTCTGTGTTCTAGTTATTTGTGTCCATTTCCAGTACTACAGGGTTTGCTATGGACAAGGTGCACCCACGTTTTTGGCCCAAACTTTCAGGAAAAAATCTTTCATTTTAAATTTTTAACTTAATTTTTATTTATTTATATTTAGAAACAAAAGTGATTATTGTATTCCAGGGTATTGTTTTGCATACAGCTATGGTATTTGCTTTCTAGAGTTGTACTTTTAATGCATAAGCATAAATTAAAAAATTAAAAACATTTATATAGATATGGAATTAGTACTACCCATGTGTAATGCACACCCTTATTTTCCCCTCAAAAATATGGGCAAAAATGTGTGCATTATACATGACAAAATACAATACATTGCAAATTCCATGAGGCAGAGATGGAGTTTCACCCTCCCTTAGTTTTCTCACAGCACATACAGTATTGCCTTGCATATAGTGGTTATTCAACAAGACTATATTGAGTAGATAAATGCACTTCGCTGCCCTCCACCCTTATGCCTTTATAGCAGTGGCTCTCAAACGGGGGTGGTTGTGTTCCCAGGGGAACATTGGGCAATGTCTGGAGGTGTTTTTGCTTTTCCCTGCTGGAGGAAGTTCTCCTGGAAACTAAAGAGGAGTGTTTTTTAGTAGTGCTAAATATCTTACAACGCACAGGACAGCCTCCCCCTGCTCCCAAATAGAAACTATCTGGTCCAAAATGTCAATAGTTGCTGTGGCTGAGAGATTGTTTCATGGGTATAAAATGTCTCACTGTGCTTCTGTCTTTGCAGTTCAGGAGAAAAGGATTGCATAAGGTATGCTTTCTGATTTGGAAATAGGATGAAGGGGTGTATTAGGAAATAAGCTTGGTTGTCACTTGCAAGGCAAACATGAGTTTGGAGTGCGCTTAGAGTTCAAAGACAAGAAAGCAAGTCTGAGCATGAACCGTGAGCTAGTGAATTGAAAAATAAGATAAATAGCTAAAATACCAAAAACCGAACATAAAAATCACAGAGAATAGACGATAGGACAGTTGAATTCTGTTAATTATTGGCAGGTGAATTTCTTGAATTCTTTTTATATTCTTTCAGCACAGGTTTGTGGGCTTCTGTTTCAGTGACAGGAGCCAGAGATGAAAAAGATAGTTTCCACATTACCAAGTGATTTTGAAATTTCTTCTGAAAGTTCTTTTGACCCTCTCCCCCTTGCCTTGTAGTTGCACTGAGTGAGTTGAATGACTTAGAAATTTAAAAGGTTCATGAAGCTTCCATTGTATCCAGGTTATTAGCCCGTAATAATTTTGCTCTGGAAACTGATAAACCAAGTATATGTGGTAAATCAAATAATTAAATACCTACTGTGAACTGATTGCAATCAACTCTTTCCATGACACAGTTCTCTGGAATTTTCTGACAGCTTTGTATTACCTGAAACATGTATCTCTATAGGTCTGTCCAAATTGAAATAAAGAAAAATCACTTAGAGTTGAACTCTATGTAGCATCAAAATAAATATTCTAAATTAATATCATGTAAAATTATTTCTTATAAAATTAACTTATTTCATTCTACACATTTCTTAGTTATTTTCCTGATTGGAAAACATTGATTAGATTTTTATAGCTCACTTGAGAGTACAGAAACAATCAACCAATGGTCAAGTTGAAGGACAAGACTTACTTTTAACAAAAATATTTAGTTAATTCAAGACAAAATGGTTTTCCCTGAGTTGCTTCAGAAATTGCCTCTCCTCACCTCACTATGACCACTGAGGTTGGAGAAAAGGCATTCTAAACACAATTTAAAAAACTCTTAGTTCTATCATTTAATTTTAGAGTAACATTGGGAATGTTGCACTATCTGCAAATGAGTACTAAAAATATTGGAATATATTATTGAGAGGAATAAGAATGTTTATAACCACTTACTTTTCAGAAAGAAGGCTGGTTCCTAAACGTAATTACAATGTTCTTTCCAAATAAGACATGCTTACAAATATTCATGTTCCCTGTCTGAAAGGGAAAAATCATAATAGGGAAAACATGTCCTCGGAAGCATGTGCCTTGCAGAATCCTCATGATAAAAATGAATGTGCTCACAATAGGGCAAATGCTGAGGACTGACTGGGTTGGGGGCGAGTGAAGTGGAATCTCCACAGTAGGCAAATGCCTGCCTTCAGATTAGAGCTCAGAGTAACAACACTGACTGTGAAGACTTTTCTTTACAGTGCCATGCATGATGGATGTTGCAGAGTGACCCATACCACCATGGGCCTCCATGTTTCACTGCAGTCAGCATTTGAGAGACATACTAAACCAGCTCCTAATACATTTATCATCTGATATAAAAATCACTGTTATATTTAACTGAGAAATCTATGCTTGAAGTGCAGTCTGAAAATGGCAAAACTTTTCAGGTAAATTAGCGGCAAAATTCAATGATAACCCAAACTAAAATTAAGTAGAGTGATAGCTATGCCATGATTAGCTGGGTTTTTTCCTGGTCAACATTTCTTCCTTTTCTTTCTTTCCTTCCTCTCTCTCCCTTCCTTCCTTCCAATCTTCTTTCCTCTTTTCCTTCTTCCCTTCCATCCTTCTTCCCCCCTTTCTTTTCCATTCCTCCTTTTTATCTTTCATCTGTCTATCTAAGCATGTGTGCATATGTATCTATATGTAAAAAATATTGGAAATTTCTTTATAATTAACTATATGTCCATGCATCTTTTTAGAATTTCAATGGGTTATAAATATTTCTATGATCTTATAATAATATATTCTAGCATGTTACTCCCATTTATATATAGAAACTTCTTCAACTGAACATGTGGAAATGAAAATAATTTATGTGCATTTAATTTATTCAAGAGGTATTTATTGAATGCTCATGTTAAGATCTTTTGAAAGATCACAGGGTGGAACGATAGAAATTATAATTTAGTAACAGATAATTTAACTATCTCTTAACTTCAGGGTAGAATGAGTGACAATATCAGATTTTATTATTTGAATATATATACAAATACATTTTTCCCTCTCAAGAAAATCTATAGCAATTCATTTAAACTTTTAGAAAAAGGATAACATCCACGAACACTATAAGTTAACATATTAAAATTACTTCTTGTTCTGAGTTAGTTGATCTCTAAACATTCATTATTTTCCTTGTTAAAATCTTAATCAATGTGAACATTTATGGATGATTTATATTGTAGAGAATCTGGTAATAAAATGGAAAAACAAAATCTTAATTACATCCCCCACTACTTCTGCTGTGTTAATTCAAGAAAACACACTCAAGTATTTAGACAGATGGCAGTGGCGGCCATATTTGCCTAAGATTTCTCTGCAGGGAAGCAAGACAAAGCAGAGTTCTTAGGAGATGTGCTTGTCTGCCTACTTTCACACTTTGAAATTCTCAATAAATACTGATTTTTCACAGCTAAATGTTTTCCTATCTGATTAGGCAGTTTTCTACTTCAGTAAGCATGTAATATGGAAGTAGCTAAATTTCCACACTAAGAAGTGAAAAAACAATATTTTTAGTTTGGAAATAAAACAATCTGGAAGAATCAGGACTGTTGAGATCATAAAGAGCTTCATAGGGAGTATATTTCTGATGAATCCATACCACAGGGTTAAAGAGTTAAAGGCCTAGTTTTAAGAAGAATGAGACTAGGCTATGTTTATATAATAAACAACAGTTTTAAATGACTGTTTATAATAAATTATCTTGAAGGCTGGTTCTTGTCACTTAAGACTGTATTATTGCTCAAATAAGAGGACAAGAGCTGGACAAGTTAGCATTTTTTAAAAATTTGTCTCAGCTTACATTTTGGATAACACTTTGGGCTTTTCCTTGGAAAAATGAATGCACATAGCTGCTCAGTGTGTTTCTTCAAAGGGAGGTGGATTCCAAGTGACTGTCTTTTTTAAAACACCTATTAAACTGACAAAAGGGAAATGGGAAATATTCACAAGCATAATCATATAAAACTTCATTCTTGTCTGACACCATTTTATAGTTAACAGTTTGGGCACTCAGTAAGAAAATGCACTACATTATCATTAGTGGTAGTAACATTTTGCTAAAAGAAGGTAACTAATAGCTTGAGAGGTTAAGTAGTTCTTGTTCAAAATTCCAGTCCAGGTGGTCATATGATGCATGCTTCAGACATTCAACTCATTCTAAAACGTAGTACATTGTACTTGCCATTATGGTCAAATTCCCAATTTCAGGTGTTGCTTTTACATTCAATAATCAACACATGTTAATGGATTGCCAGTCATGTACCTGGCTGGTACTGTTAAGCACTAGATACTTTCATGAATAAAATATATAAATCTGCATATCAAATCTTACAGTCCCATTATGTCAGATCTGATTGTCACCTACCACAAAGTTTGGTCTGTTAAAAATATTTAACAGGTCAAATCTTTTAAGGTCAAATACTATGGAATGAATTCTCAATCAGTAGATGAGAAGAAGCTACAAGTATCTGTTTTTCTTAAGTTCATTTGCCTTATGTCGTTTGCATATTTTCCTTCTAAGGATTGGCTAAAGTGTATCTGTCCCTTGTCCCCTCAGGCATTTTTTAAATCAGTACATCCTATTTTAGTCACTTCGGGATGTTATAACTAAATAGAACAAGCTGGATGGCTTAAACAACAAAAATGGAGGCTAGGAAATCCAAGATCAAGGTGCTAGCAGATTCAGTGTTTAGTGAGAACTGCCCTCTTGAGGCATCTTCTCTCTCATGTCTCCTTTTATAAGGGCACCAATTCCATCATGAGGGCTCCACTCCCGTAACCTGATCACCTCTCACAGGCCCCATCTCCAAATATCATTACATGGGGGATCAAGGCTTAAAACACGAATTTTGTAGGAACATAATTTAGTCGTCTCTAATCCAAGTCTTTGCTGTGAGTACTTTCTTCTTGTCCTCCTGTTTTCCCCCACAAATACAATATATATTGTAAAGAATGTAGTTAACACAATTGATTAATTTATTAATTAAAAATGTATTTGTTGATGGTCATTCAAGTTTTAGACAATGAGGAAAAAGATGACTAAAATATTGCCTTTGACTTCAAGAAGTTTAATGAAATCTCCACTCGTGGTGCTCAAACAACAACGCATCAGTGTTAAGTCTAATCCCTTAGGGGAGTTTGTTCAAATGGAGATTCCTACCCTCACTTACCAGAAATTTAGATTCTGTGGTTCTTAGAAGGGGACTATCCTATATTTTGAGCAAGGACCCAGATAATTCTGATATGTGCAGTGACTCACAAGAATTACACCTGCTTCTATTCTAGCTCTGACTTTATCTGCTAATTTTAATTTGTAGTCTTTGGGCTTTTCTACAATAACTGTCATTTTTTTGAAAGCATATTATTTTCAGGACTATACACTTACTATACATTATTTCATTAATCCTCATAACATACCTACAGAGAAGGTATGATGACCTTCACTTAACAGATTAGAAAGCAAGGTTAAAGAGTTTAAATAACTCTACTAAATATTTATTCAACAGGTGTTTCTTGAGCTTCCATTTGTAGGTACCCTTTTAGGTTCGGGGAACACACTAGTGTACAAATTTCTAATAGAGGATAAACTTGCCATTGACTACAAAACATGTACTCTTAGCCGTTCTGTGTTAGTACTCCCTTGTTCCTGAGAGGTCGTCCTCTCTAAATCTGATATGCAGACACTTATCTAATTCTTTGTGTCAGAAAGCCTCAAATTCCAGCCCTTTCACAACATGTCTTTTAAATGATGAACTATGAATTTTTAGACAATATATTGATGAGCTTCAGGAAGCTCAATAAAATTCTTTTTCTGAAGTCCCTTCATTATTCAGAAAAGAGTTGTTAGAATCCAACAGATTTTTGAAGAAGGTTGTGATCCCCAAAATGCTACTAACAAGGGGTGCCAATTCAGGTCCAAGGACTGGCATGGCCTCTTCGTCTGGCACAAAGAAGGTGCTCATGAAATATTTTTTGAAATTGTGAACCTTAAAGACATTTGTGTATGTAATACGTGTGGGAAAAACACTACAATTTCATACACGAATAAGCACAGTGGGCAAATTATTTTAAAAGGTAATTGTAGAATAGAACAAAATATCATTTCTAGGGAGAACATGTATAGGATTTGGGTTAAAGACTGGCTACAAAGAAATCAAAGAGACAAGGTGACACTAAGATTTGATCTTGATGTTGACTTTAAGGAGCAATGGAAGCAAAGAAGAACAGCTGATTTGAGTCATAATGAAATACGTTTTAGACACATTGACTCAGGGTGATGTCAAATATTCCTGTGAATGTGTTAAGTGAGACACTGGAAACATTGATCATAAATCCTTAATAGAATTTGCACTAGAGCTATAAACTAAATATGTAATTACTTAGAGACAGTATGAAAAATTTGAAGTAAATTATTTATTAAAATTATTTTATTGTTGTTCAGTTACAGTTGTCTGCATTTACCCCCCCCCCTTAAGTAAATTAAATTTTAAGGAAGAAGGATATTGAGAGACGAGGGAATTGGAACAAGAAATTCAAAGAGGAGTAAAAAGAAGTAAGGCTGCAGGGAGAGCAGAACTACCAAGAAATGTCCCAATTTATTTTAAGAACAAAAGGTGTATTCGAGTATATACTTTCTGTATAAGAACTTGGTAGAAAAGACACATGAACTTTTATATTTGGTTAAAATAAGTATTTTTCAAAAGTATATATTTTGAAATGTAACTTACTTCTCCCTCAATTTTTTTATAATTCCAAAAGATACATATTCATAACTGTCCAAAATATATACTCCCTATAGGGATATAGGGCATACATATATTTCATGTATAAATACAAATATATACACATATAACATGTTTGTTAATATGTAACACTAACAATTATCAAGAATAGATCATAACAATTAATTAAACATTGTAATTTGTATTTATTTACATTTATATATAATATGTGTACATACACACAAGCATATATTCATATAATAGATGAGGGATAATTTTTGCTATGAAAGAACTGAGGATAATGGGAGAAACAGAGTTAAGCAACAACTACAATATAGTAATTTAAGAATTAAACTTAATCACTATTAATTGGATTCTCCCCATATGCAGGCACTAATGTGTTATCTCGTTTATGTCCTTCAAAACAGTTCATGTTCTTAATCATTAGCTGCCAATATGGATATAGAAATAAACACAGGAGTAGTGTAAAGAAAAGTGCACTTAACTCTAACTAGGAGGTTAAAAAGACATTGCAGAGAAAGTGGTAATCAAGTTGCATGGTGAAGAATGTTTGGAAAAAGAGCTTCACAGAGGGTATGTGTAAATACTGAGAATGAGTAAGTGTAAGCTGTGTTTAGGAGCAAAAAGCAGTGTGGTTTAACAGGACCAGCTGATGGGATGAGAGGGGAGGGACAGGCCAAGCTTATATCCTAAGAATTCTGAAAGCTATTCATGGATTTCAGGTGTTTGATTTTATCTTGTAGGGGATAGGGCCATTTAAAATTCCTGTCGTTGAAGTCTGTTCTCGTGTTGGGAGTGTTTTGATATTTTGATTCTAAAATGATCACCACAGCTGTTGCATGTGAATATACGGGAGAAGGAAGGGTTTGTAGGAATAGAAAAGAACAGAATTCTATTATAATGATCTATGTAATCAATGATACGACTATAAATTAAGGTAAGACAATAGAAATAGGAAGTGGAAGAGAAATCAAAGACAGTTTAGGAGGAAACTGAAGTGTATAATGACTAATTTAAGAGAGTCAAAGCATGTGCTATTAAGAATTATGCTAGAAAAAGAAGCATACGTTGGGGTAGTTCTGGTCAAACTAAGACATCTCTAAGAAGTGTAATGTCAGTGATACCACATTTCAGATGAGAAAAGGAGAGAGGATCACTTACCAGGCTTTGAATCATGGATCTACTACAATCAAGCTGCCACAATATTAGATAAGTTTCTTAATCTTTTCACAGTTTCAATTTACTTGCTTTGAATGGAGACCATAGGGTTGTGTGATGATCAAATAAGTATGTCTTATGAAATCATAGTGTAGTGACTGACACACGATCTGAGCTATAGAGGTACTTGCTCTTAAAAGAGTAAACACTTCATGAAGAAGAGAGAATTTGAACTGGACCTTGAAAAACATATAGAATAGTAACATGTAGAAAATATGAAAAAGAGAGAAACTATGATTACACATCAGGTATATGTGGGAAATGGGAAACATTTCCCATTGGCTGAGTTGCACAGACCAGACAGTGAAGTTATGTGTAGCAGAAGATCAATTTGGAATGCAGTGCATAAAAAATAAGAAATGCAAAAAATTTAGACTTGGACCCAGTAAGCAATGGAATATCATCAAAGTCTTTTTAGGAGGACTAGCCTCTGAGAATACATTAAATTTTAACAGGACCAAGTAGATGTTTGCAAAGGTCACACAGTAATTTGGTACAGGCAAGATGACAAGTAAGTTCTGTGTGAACTGACCCACAGCCCTGATCTTCACACTGTGAACTTCACATAGGTTCTTCGAAAGCCGCTTGCCATCTGCCTCGGTATACTGAGGCATAGCTGAATAAACACACTGTTTGAAGAGGAAGCGCGATGAGTGAGCTTGTCTTGGCCAGAACACAAGCTCTGGGGCCAGCTGTGTTATTTTACATAAACTGTAGAATCGCAATATTCTTCACTTTAACGGGGATGGTGTTTGTCGCAGAGTTGGTGAATATAAAAATTCCAGTTTTCTAAAATTGTCTATTAAATTTCTAGAATGGTTTCCTGGTGTATGTACTTCGACATGTACCCTTAAAATAAAGCCCCATTAACTGAAGTTACTTGAATTCACATTCATTCCTTACAACCTGTAAAAGATTAATTGGCCTGTAGTGATTCCAATTGTTTTATGGAACTTATATAAAGGATTTTTGCTTGGCGTACACTGGATGCTTAATACATAGTGGCTATTTTATTTTAACATTAAGCTCAGAAATGACCCATCTGCACGAAGCTGTATAATGTCGTGGATAAGAGCAAGGAATATGGAGCCTGACTACTTGTTACAAAGTCCTGCTTTGACATTTACTGATCATGTGACCCAGGGCAAGTCACTTAGTATATTTAATTGGGGGAAATAGTATTACCAATTCCATAGAGTTGTTAAGATTTAATGAGATAGTGTTTGTTAATGCTTAAAGTACTTCCAGAAAAATAGTAAGTTCTGAAGAAGTATATACAAAAGGAAATAAATAAATACATAGGCAAACGGAGATGTCATCCCATCAACCTCTCCTCGGGACACACCAAACCAATGATAACTGTCCGTAACTAAGATTTTCTAGCCTAGAATGACTGTAATTGTTTATTCTCCTAATCTTATCTTTAAAATATTTATATTTATATTTGCATTTATATTTATACTTATTTACATTTAATTATATTTTATATGTATATATTTCAAGCTAAGTTACTCTACCTTCATCCAAAATGTTCCAGTCTTTACTCCTTTACTCATTTTTTGTCCCTGTTATTTATCATTTGCAATACCAGGGATGCAATAGGCACTCAGTGAATGCCTGTGGAATGTAATAATTTCAATATTGAAAAAGATGTGTTGAATTTGGAAAATTTCACACTTTTGTGTCTTGATAATTTTTTGAATTTCAAAAAGTAAGATTACAACAAAAAACCCAAACAATGCACTTCATGATCAGAATCCCATGAATCTGGATGTATTTTTTTCTAAAGTAAATTTGTGGATTATTTATTTATTTATTTATTTATTTAAATCTGAAATCCAACTGTATTTATTCATATTGATAATTTATACTAAAATATGGATTACATTAAAATTATGTTATAAAAGATAAATGAATAATCATAACTGATAGCTGGAAATGATTAGTATGTGACACAAAATAAAAAGGTATCTAGACTATAGAAATAGATGATAATGACACTAATAGTATTGAAAATGAAACAATGCTATGTCATTGTATTATCCTTATTTTACATCTGAAGAACAGAGGCACAAGGAAGTACAGTGTCTGAGGTCATAGTGAGAGTAATAAATGAAGTCAGGGTTTGAATTCAGGCCATTTGGTGCCTTATGCCACAAAAGGAAAACATAATCTATATTATGAAAATAGTATTATTTACTCTTATCATTTTATTTACAAAAAAAGCACTTGGAATGAATAATTGCATTCACAATACCTATACCTAAGTTTTAATAATTATAGTATCTAAAATATTTAAGAAGGCAATTTCAGGTGTCATCTTTCTTTATGAAAAATAAATAATAATTTGATAATGAAAGAGATTTTGTGGCTAAATCAATAATGTTGATACAGTTCCCACCTGTACAGAGGACAAAATAATAGCTGCAGAAACTGGAAAATAACTAAACATATTTTTCCATGACCATTAAAATACTATGCATTTTATTATTTATTAATGGCTTATTAAAAATATGCAATAAAATAGATGTACATACTTGAAATAAAAATAAGTTTTTTTCCCAGGAATGGGTCTCAAGCAGACCCCACAAGATTTTGAAGACAAGCAAACAACTACCAGACAGCCATGAAAGCCACAGTGTTAGACACAAAAGAGTGATAAATAAGCAAAACACTTTAATGAGTCATATCCTTAAAAAGTCAAATCTCTGACTTCTCTGCTCATTCTGCTATTATTTTACTGCACTAGAGCGACATTTTCCCATTACTCTCTATATCACCTTGCTTCTAAAAATTTTTGGCTTCTATTTTCACTGAAGTTATATTGCTTCACAGTTCTAATGTATATTTTTTTGCTTTCTAATTTTGTCCATTGCATTGCTGCAGTTCTAGATTCTAATTTCTGTTAACCCTTATGTAATACAAAGAAATACAATTGAGACAGTTGATGGCATATAAAGTTTGGCTAATGAGAAGAACTTGTTTTCTTCATAGGTTATCAATTAGGTCACTGATGGCAATGTTTGTGTTTCGTGGATATAGTTGGCAAAGTAGCATTCAAATAGAATGGCTATCCTAAAGCATGTCCTGATGCAAGAAAAACAATGGGAAAATTCTAGTCTTATTAGCTTAGGAGTCAGAGATTGAATTTAGATCTAAGGGCTGGTAGTTGAAATGGGAAAATCTATCCCCCCAACCCCGCAACCACAGAAGGAGGAGCCACAATATCAGCACACAAATCTCCCCCAAACCTGACTCATGAATTAAGAGTCTTGGCTGACTCTTAAATAACCCATGAGGGAACGTGGTGAAAAGCAGGAAGGTAAATAGCTAGAAAATTGCTGAGCAGAGATTTCAACTGCTGCCTGTTGTTGGCAAAACAGAAGTTAGAGTTCGAATTCTACCAAGTAAAATTGGCTTTGTAGTAAGCCTTGTCTTAAGATTAAAGACTGCAAAGGATAAAGAATATGCCCCAAGACTAAAGACAGTAATAAAAGATCTACATGTCCTAACAAAGGGTAAATCAAAGTCTCTAAAACTCAGAATGGTTAGCTAAATATTTAACTGCCTCTTACAATAAAATTAAGAAATGATGAGCAGAATATAACATAATCTAGAGCCTACAATAAATTTACTATAAATATTGGCTAATAATAATAATGATACTAGATGTATACAGCAGAAAAATGAGATTCAAATCAAGCAAAAAATAAAAACAGTCAAGTGAAATAGACTTGCACGACTTAGATGCTAGATTTAGCGGACAAGAATTTTAAATTAATTATTATTAAGACTTAAAGAAGAATATAGTAATAATAATTGACAAATGGACAATCTCAGCAGACAAATGAAAACTATGTATAAATAAGTAAAAATTCTAGAACTTAAAGGGTAATATGTGATGCAAGAAATCTACTAAGTGGGCTTGATAGCAGCTTGGGAAAAGATTGTGAAAAGGGTAAATAAACTTGAAAACAAATTAATAGATATTATCAAATCTAAAAATAAATAAATAATAAAATTAAATTTAAAAAATTACAGAGCATTACTGATCTGTGAGGGAATATCAAGTAGTCTAATAAACATGTATTTGCAGCTCCAAAGGAGGGAGAAAGAAAAATATAGAAATAATGTTTAAGGAAATAATGGACAGTTATTTTTCCAAATTTAAATTAAAATAAATTATCTGTTCCCTGGCTGGTGTAGCTCAGTGGGTTGAGCGTGGGCCTGCAAACCAAAGGATCTCGGTTCGATTCCCAGTCAGGGCACATGCCTGGGTTGCAGGCCAGTTCCCAGCAGGGGACGCACGAGAAGCAACCATACACTGATATTTCTCTCTCTAACCCTTCCCCTCTAAAGACAAATAAATAAAATCTTTAAATAAATAAAAAAATAAATTATCTGTGAACTCTATCTAATGAGGCAAGAAAAAACAAATAAATTATATAAATACAGGAAAGAAAGAACTAGAATTTTAGTTGTTCAAAGGTCCCAAAATTTTGCAGAAGTTTTAGTGAATTTTAAAACAAATTACTTTACAAATTATACAAACCAATCTTCCTACAAAACTTTATTGATTACTAAAGTGAGGGACTCATATAAGTGGAGACAAATGACTCAGTAGAGGAGAATAAAAGTTTCAAATGAGATTGAGTATGTTTTCTTCAAAATCACCAAGGGAATGTAATAGATAAAAGAAAGTCTGCACTATACATGGTGCGGGAATAAGTGGGGCTTTGCACAGAAGTGACGAATCATGAGCCCTGCCAAATACCATACACAACGTTTATTCAAGTATATCACAGACTCTACACACAATTAAAACTCATGTGTTACAAAATAAATCCTTGAATAATTTCTTTGAGACTTTGTGATAGTCAAAGATTTCTTAGAGAAAATACACACACACACACATGCACAAACTCTTCCTAAAGAAAAATATGATAAATTTAACTTCAACATTTATTTTCATCAAATGTTACCAGAAACAAAATAAAAAGACATGTTACAAAATTGCAGAATGTATTTAAAAATGCATATATCTGATAAATGACTTATATCTAAAATATATAAAGAATTCCAACAAATAAATTAGGCAAATAACCCAATAAAAATAGATAAGATCTTGGACAGTTCGCTAAAGCAAATATATGAGTGTCCCAATAAATTAGTAGAATGCTGCTAAACAACATTAGTTATTAGAGAAATATTATCACAAGACAGCCCTTCATCCATTAGAATGAGTAAATTAAATTAATATCTCATTCTAATACTCCCAGCCACCCCCAATATCCTTCCCAAGAGAAAAAAATAGCTGGGTACCCATGTGTACTTCTACAGACATTTTATACATATATAAACATTTAGTCCATTTCCCTTTTTAACATAAATAGTGGCATATATTATATGCTGTCATGCACTTTTATTTATTGCAGATCTACCTGTATTCGTACATAAAGAGATTTCTCATTTTGTTTGTAACCTCATAATGTTCCAGTTAGGGGCTCCAGTTCAGCACTATTAAAATCATTTAATTAAATCATTCAAATCTTCAATACCAAAGAATTATTTCTCTGTTGCATTTCTCTGCCCAGATCATCTTATATGGACATGAACAACAGGATGGTTAATTTAAGAAAAGTGAAAGATAATACATAATGTTACTATTACTCCTGTACTGCATAAATCAGCTCACACCCAAATATCATGTGCAATCTAAAAAATAATAGCATTCCACATTTATTAACTTAAAAACATGTATTCAATAAAAAGATTTCCTAAATTCCTTTAGTATAATCACAGGGAAAAAGTATGACTATGTGCTGCAGATATTTCAAATGAATAAAAAAATAATAAAAAATACACTCATAAAAATTGAGCAACAGAAGATAGTTTCAAGTAGAATCTTTTGTAACTTTCAAAGGAGAGGGAGGGAAGAGATGCTGTTGTTTCTTCATCAAAGTAACTCAAAAATAATAAAGATTTCATTATAAACCATTTACTTTGTTTTATAACTTATTTTTTCCTTTAATATACAATCTTTCAAAACCATGTTGTTAGGTCCCCCCCCCCCCATTATCTGAACCTGGTTGATTGAAGGGAGTGAACTTTTCTTCACTTTTAGCACATCAGTCCCTCCTGAAGGCCAGTTTCCCTTCAGAGTGAGAATTGATTTTATGGAGGTCAGCAGGAGTGAAGCTGCTGTATGAATCAAATCTCCATTCAGGAATGCGCAGAGCTCTTTGGCCAGCACTGTCAAGTCTATGGTTTGTCTGTTGTTCCTGTGAGTGAATCCCCAAGTATGATGCCTGAAATTAAGCAGTGCTCAAGTGGCCCAGAGAGTCATAAAGTGGGTATTTTTTAAACTGAAGTTCATTGTTTACCATTTTAATTTTTTTATTTTTAAATCTAATGTGTATTAACCTTTAATTGAAAAAATCTCAATTAAACACATAAGAATATTTTTAAAAATAAAGGTAATGTTCTCCCTGATCCAGTTCTCTATTTCACTTGTCCCTTAGAAGCAGCCACTGTTACAAATCTCTTGGTTTTACTCCCTAAATGATTCTACTATTTGTAAACAAATGGTGGCACGCTGTCCATAACAATAAATGTAATTAAATACACAGTGGCAAAAAAATCTTAGAAATATATTCACACCTAATAATGTAATTTAAAGATCAAAACCTTAATTTCAAAAACTGTGTTTTGTGCTTCCTGTGCAGCTCATCTGTAGTAACGACACATTGGAGAGTACACTCAAAAGTATCCTGTACAACACAAGTGCGAGGTTCTAATGCGTTGCTTTTGAGTTGGAAGTAAAGCTGCCTGGAGGTTCTGAGCTTAAAAGAAATACCTCACCGCTGGCTTTCCTCCACTCTCCCTTTCTTCCTGAGATGGAACTCGAGCCCTGGCTAGTGATCCTCTTGGAGGTACACAGGAAAAGACAGATGTTACTTGGGAACCATTGCTCTGTATCCAAACTAATACCTGACCCGACACACGACATGACCTGGAGCAGAGCTGCTATAAAAATGTAATTCTCCTTTAACCCCTCCATCTAAATCATCAGAAAGCTTCCCTCCACTGATTTAAACAAATTTGGTCTTTGACCCCTAGAGTTAGAACTGGTCTCAACAATTCTTTCAGACAGCTGTCGCATTGATGGTTTGGTGTATGTCAACTAGCATAAAATCCATGCTATTTCACAACAGATCTTCAAATAGTGCTACATACGCCCAAAGTCATGGTAGCAGTCTCTTCAGTCCAAGTAAGTCAGTAGCATAAAACGCTGCAGATTAATGAAATAATGCTCTTTGCTGCACCAAGCTTTGGCATCTAATGCAGCTGTGATTTGCGGTATTGTTCAACCAGTTGCAACACTTGTCAACGTGCTTCCTACAGGACTTCAAAAGGCTTCCAATAAATGCCACATGCTTGGAAGGGCTCTCATGTGTGTAAGTAAGAGTTTTTGGGGGTCTGCGATTTTTTTGTTACTTAACAACCAGATCAGTACAATAGTTCATAAACCAATCAGTTGCTTAATGATCTTTCTGCAGACATTCAAGGCTGACAATTTGAGATACCACAGAAGACCCAAGAAATTATATTTGTTCATTTTTGTGGGGGAAAAAACCAACAACGTATTGAACACTTTTTAAATAAAATTCAAACTCTAAAATTAAAGCAAGATTTCTAATAAAAATATTTTTATAATTTTTTAGGCATTCAAATTCTGTCAAGAAATTTTCAAGGACTTTCCACATATATATTCTATAAATATTATATATATTCGTATGTGTAAGTACATATTTACTGATATATAATAATAAATTACATTAAAATTATATTATAAAGATAAATTTTACTATAAATATTTATATGTAAATATATACTTACAAACATACATAAATTATGTATATAAATTTATATCTTTACGTTAAAATAAATTTCAACATCTTTTGGCAAGCAATGTTTAATAAACTGTAATACAGGAAGATATTGTATTGAATAAAGTATTAAAAAGTTTTGGTACTTAATAGTTCAAAAAATGGTTTTATTTAATTGGGACCAACTGGCCTCATTGCTTCTTATAAACTCTGCAATATATATTCAGTAAAAAGGAATAAAAATGAACAGATGTTTCTCCTTAAAGAATGCAGACAAAGATTTTCTTACACAATAAATCAGCTGCTAGTAGATTTCCAGGACATTGCTTCAGGCTATTTAGATATAAAACAAAACAAAACAAAACAAAAGCCCAAAAGGATTTACCTCGGTGTGGATCCAAAACTGGTAGAGGAGGTTGAACTGAAGGTGAACGGCGAACACTGAAGGCGGTACGAAGAGTGCCAGGGGAAGGTAGAATACCTGGAAGGCAGCACATTTTTTAGTTTGCACCCAGGATTCCTCCCCATAACACATGCCATTACTAATGATTCAACATCTGAGTATCCACCTAAGTAAATACATCTTCGTCTTTTGTGAATTTGCCTGTTTCTTATATTTTATAGTCATATTCGACTTTGCAACATTAATTCTCCACATGGTGATAAAGTTGCAGACATTAGAGCCAAGTCCACTGGACTTCCATTTTGCACCTAATGCTGTCCAGTTAAAATAGCGCGGATGGTGTGTTATTTCCTTAATCTTGAAAAGGCTGGATGTGTTTCTCGAACTTAAAGAGCTATTCTATATATACACGAATATATATAGAATACTCACTTTTTTAAAGTAAAAGAAGTATAGGATCATGTGTCTTTATACCTTGACAGCTTTCAAACTCTGTATTATAACCTGGCATTATTAGGAATAAAATGAAATTATAATAAAAGAGAGTGATTTCATATAAGGAGAAGATAAAATAAATTTCCTCTTTCAAATTTGTTTTTATGTGGTTGATTGAGGGTACAATTATCTCCTAAGTTTTTCACAGTTAGCAAGGAAGGGGCTATGATATAGTCCCATAGTCAAAACAAATTTTAAAGTTTAATATTTCCTAACAGATGGAAATGCCTCTGACTTAAAAAAAAAAACAAACAAACTTATGCTTAAACCACAGAACTGGTTAAAATCAACTATTAAGCAAAATCTGCTGTGTTCTCCCAATGACTTTGATCCTCGAGAGTGGTTTCATGTTTTTTAAAAAAATCATATTAAGTGAAAAACTAAACAACCAAACAGAAATAAAAAAAAATCTGACTTCCGCTTTATATTTTGTGTTTTGTAGAGTTAATGTTTCCAAAATTCTAGATATTTAAATAATATTTGTTCTGAATATTACAATTTTATTTCTATATTATTTTAAAGTTCTTCTCAATTAGGCCAAATATTATTTCAATAAAATGTAGTAATGATTACACATTAGAAATTGGATATTTACACAAACTTCTAGGTTTTGCTTCTAACCTTAAGTTACAAAGCTCGACTGTAATCACAAATGGTATCAGTTTCATTATTTATAACTATATTATTAAGCAATGAATTAGATTTGTGAGCCAGAAAAGTGTATTGAGCTCTGATTCAAGATATCCACTGTTAAGCCTTGGTTCCACTATAGAATCTCTCCACGATAGTCATGAAGTTCTTAACCTTCAGTTTCCTCAAATAAATTGTGAAGGGGAAAACCACTTGCAATCTAGCCATCTTTTTGCTTCCAAAAGATCTGTGATACTGTAGTATAATTTTTGTAATATATTAAAATAGTTCCCATATGAAAGGTTAATAAAGATATTTTAAACACACATATATGACCTATGATATAAGTACTTTGAGATAAGGAGTGTTTTGGAACCTTTGAGATGTGAATAACAATGTAAAATGACTTAACTTGGATGCTTAATAAATAGTTCTATTTGGAGAGTTCATAGCAGATGAATATTCATAGTTCATTATAATTCCCCAACGTGTAGAGAAAGAGTCCTTTGACATAGTAATAGCTATGGAAAGTGGGTTCTATGGCCCAATAAGTTGTGAAGCAGTGAGTTAAACAAAAAAAATTTCTTTACTGCAAAACCTCTCAGAGCCTTTACCATCCTATTGTGAACCTGTGACAAGCCTGTTAACCCACAAAATATTCTGTTAATGAGTTTCCTATAGGTCAGACTTTGAAAAAATAGAATAAAAACTGCCTCAAATATTACCACTCATTAACATAATGATCTGACAATTAGAAAATTAACTCAGCATGAATTCCAGAAAATCACACTTCTAATGAGAAAATAAAGAAATAGGTCAGGGGTAAGTCACATGAATCACATAAGATCTAATTTCTTGTTATTAACATGGTACTGTAAAAGCAATTTCTTGATATGATCGAGCTTCTAATTTCTAAAGGTCAAAGCAGCTTGGTAAATGTCCTCCAGTTCTGAGAATTAGCAATCATCTTCTCTACATCCAATCTTTGCATCCCCAAATCCTCTATAATTTTTAAAACCAATTTAAATGCCCTTTCCATCAGAAGATCTCAAATGGCACTAATTTGACAGAAGAAATTTCTCCTTCCTCAACCTTAAAGCCTCAGTACCTGGGCCAAGGGACATTAATTCAATTTACCAAATATATCCATATCTGCTTTGCAAGCAAAACCATGTCATTCTCACTTCAAGGCTCTATGGCCTTAAATTACACTGTCTACTCTAGGTTTATTTTATTATTTTTTCATAGAAGTCATATATAACAAGGTCATAAAGGAGAGGAATAACCCAGACCTGTGTGTGAGGAGGAAATGAGAATAAGCCTAGGGGAGACCTCAGGTTAAAGCAGAGGAAAGATGAGTGAGTTTCCTTCTGTTCCTCAAGTGAAAGAGGCACCCCAGGGGTGCGTGAGGGGGCATCACGAAGCAAGAAACAACGTGTCACTTACGGGAGAATGATTAAGTATTTCAGCATTGCTGAAGGTGTTGGAGAATGTGGCAAGAGATTGGTTTGGACCATGGCATTCATACACAGATCTCAGGGAGTCCGTGCACAGCCTTGATATCACTACAAGAAAGTGTGGGCTTGCATGCATGGGGGGAATGTGCAGTTTTCTGAAGAAACAGTCTGTAGCTTTGGTCAGAGAGCCTGTGGTGAGATAATTTAGACATCAGTCAAACCAGGGAGAAAAGCCTTTTAATGCCATTCAGAGGAGATTGGATTTATCCTAAGGCCATGAGGGAGCAGTTAATGTTGTTTTTAAGCGTGTAAGGAACATAAAAATGAGTTTGAAATTTATTTTAATAGCCCAGTGAAAGATCACGCACATTTAACCACAGCAGTTGCCACAGGGATAGAGAAGCAGAACGCACACAAGAGAGCTAAGGATTCGGTAACTATTTAAATACAGAAGAGTAGAGGGACAGAAGCCTGTCAGAAGATACCCACATTTTTGGCTTGTCAGGTGATGTTCACCAAGACACTGAACAGGAGGAAGAAGCTCCGCTTAGAAGATGTTTTGTGGAAGTCCTTGAGGAATATCCCCAGGCAGCTGTTGAGTAAGCCAATATATTGTGCAAATATCAACCAGACTAAAAATGACACTGGACTGGCAGGTATGGATCAGTGGGGCAGTCGGTCTGGTGTCCACACCTAGGTAAGTTTAAGGATCACTCAAAGAAAAGGATGGGATAGAGGTAGAGATGACTTCTTTCTTTCCCTGAGAACAATGAAGGAGAGAGCTGGAAGTATTCCTTAAAATATAAACTAACATGAGAGATATGAATTTATTTATGATATATTTAGAAGGAGCTGTTGAGAGAAAGAGCAACACATGTCAAAAGCAGCTGATCAGACAAAGTCCAAGAAAAGAACGAAGATACAAGCAATGTCACCAACCTAAGGATTAGACCTGCTGCAGAGATGTGAACATTTTCAGTGAAAGTAGTGGTAAGGAAGCATTCACACATCTTAATGAAGATACCCAAACAGAAATTAGAGAGACGTGTTTCTCTGTGAAGTTTAAAATGTGCCAATGGCTGACAGAAAAGGGCAGCAGTGGAAAGGAGAGCTTAAAGAGACTGGAATGCTGGAAAGGCTTCTCCCAGGTGGGGAGAAGGCTCACATTTCATTTGGTGAGCAGCGCGGACAGCTCAGCTGTGTCTGGAAGCCATACACTAGGGGGCACTGTGCTGCCCAGCTGGGGCTGGAGGACACCCCTGGCGCTCTGCAGTCAGGGTGTGGGAGGCAAGTAGGTGGTGACCGGATTCAAGCAGGGCTTGGGGAGTTGAAAGCAGATGTAACAGAAGGCCAGGGGCTGTGCTTTCCAGAGTCATGGAAATGAAGCCCCTTAGGGTGGAAGAACAAGAAAATAAAACCATGAAGCATGAAAAACTGGGAGAAAAAGCAGGGATTGAGAAAGGGGAGCTGTCCATGAGCAAGCTGCTAAGCAACATAGTTGAAGTTAAGTGAATAATTAAGTATTTAATAAGTGAATAATTAAGTATAATGCGCACTTTTTTGCCCAAATTTTTGAGGAAAAAATAAGGATGCACATTATACATGGGTATGATTATATATCATGGACATAACAATGGGTATAATAATCCCATGTATAATGCATACAAAACAAGCACGCACATTATATACAGCAAAGTACAGTACTTTAAATGAAATGAAAAAAAATCTGAGCTTCGGGATTCATGTCTATTTTATTTTAATAAGGTAGTTTAACTTTACTAATATCTGCACAATCATGATTCTAATTTTTTAAATAATGTTACCTTTGAGAAATTCCTTTTTCGGAACTAAGAAACTAAAGATTGAATAATCAAGTTCACTGCCCCACCTTCTATGAGTCTATGTTTACCAGTGTCATGGAACCCAATCCTCTGGTCGTAGATAGAGAATACTGATCTCTATCTGTGAAACTCATCTTAAATTGCATGCGTGGAATATGAGCTTTCATTTCTACTTAGAAAGGACTTATCTCTAAGTATCTAGGCCCATCTTTCTGTTCCAATTTCTATGAGTGTTTCTATTTCCTCTGTTCCCTATTCCACCTTTTCAAACGTCCTATATGCTAGCCATACGTATACTGTTATGTGTTGAATTGTGTTTCTCCAAAAGACATATGAGGCCCTAGACCCCCAGCACCTCACAATGTGACCTTATTTAGAAATAGAATTACGGAGGTAATCAAGTTAAAATGAGGTCATTGGGATGGGCTCTAATCCAATGACTGGTGTCTTTATAAAAATGGGAAATCTGTACACAAAGGCAGACATGCACACAAGAAAAAGCCATGTGACCATGAAGGCAGAGATAGGGGTGATGAATCTACAAGCCAAGGAACACCAAAAATCGCCAGCAAACCACCAAAAGCTCCAAGGGAGACATGGATCTAATTTTTCCTAAGAGCCCCCAGAAGGAGCCAACCCTGTGGACACCTTAATCTCAGATTTCCAGCCTCCAGACTGTGAGACAATCAATTTCTCTTGTCACCCAGTTTTTGGCACTTAGTCCTGGCAGCCCCAGAAAACTAATACACATACCATACATTTTATTTGTCATTATTTAAATCTATCATATTTTTTCATTCTTTTGTGTTTTCACAGACATTCTCCTTCTATATAATGCTTCCTTCATCTACAACCCCATTCATTGCAAAATGTTACTGTTCTTACAAATTGGGGTCAAGCATCATTTCTTCTGTGAGGCTTCCCTTGGTAATCAGAACAGACACTTCTATCTAAAACCTTGAAAACTTGCATTAGAAGGATGTTGACTTGCTCAAATCCCTCCAAGGAAAGAAGTCACCTTAAGAAAAGAAGCTCATGTCTTCTCAATATATCCCCAACCTCCACCACTATGACTGGCTCCACCAGTCAAGACGTCTCTGGGAAAGAAATGACTGAGTGTGCTTCTCAAAGTAAGAACAAACACATGTAAAAGCAGTTGAATATGTTTGCTAGGTGCACATTGTTTAAAAGTAACAATAAGACATTTCTCTTTTATGTAGAGCTCTTCACTATGACTTCCCTTATTTATCTTTCATAATAAGAACTACAAATGGCTATTGGATTTCTGAAAAAAAAAACATAAAAAATCAAAGAATAATTTAATTTTTACCATATTTCTAAATTTCTTGCCCAGCTACAGAGTAATTTCACCTTTCCAATTCACACTAGAATCACGGCTTTGCAACCAAAGATACAAACAGGCAGAGGGCTTCATTCATTTAATATGTGGACATCAGCTTCATCTTATCAGCCGTCCTTGCATGGTGGTTGAGCGAGGCAAAGGCATGCCTGGGCGTTCTGGGAAGTTTTGTTTCTTTACTTCATGGGGGCTCAAGGCATGTTCTTCTTCTGCGACATTAGAGTTATGAGACTTTTATCCCCAGTGCATTTGACTGCATTACATCAAAGTTGTTAGTTTCTTGCGTCTTTATTTGTTCACATTTGTCTTTATATAACTCCAACTCCCGCATCTTGAAAAATAGTCTTTGCTTATGTAGTTTGGCAGGGAGTATGATGTAATAAAAAGATCTGGGATTTCACTAAGCATTCCTCTGTGGTCTTACATGTAATATAAAAATAATATCATACATTTGAATCATACTTGGTATGGTTCAAAGAATTTCCACGCTCATTATTTAAGGTGATCTTCAAAATAACAATATGACAAGGCAGAACAAATATTATCTGCCCCATTTCATGTACAAAATCACTGGGATCAAAACACTAACTATCGATTTAGAGTGGCGAAGCTCGTTTAAAACTGGGCTATGGCTGCGATCCACACTTCTTTACTCTTAGTGAATTGCTATCTACTGTTTCTAAATGTAATTATTGTATTTTTAAATTATGCCAAAAATCACTACGTGTTTACATATTCTCTAATTTATAGTATTAAAGGTTTTAATAAAGGTTTTCATTAATTGATGTTATAACTATATTTCTTTCTTCTCATGATTAAAATATACCTATTTTTAGATTATTAAGATACTATAAACATAATTTACTATGTTTATTATAATCCCAACCTAGGACACAAGCTATTTTAATGATTTAGAGATACCACAAACCTAAAAAATATTACTCATTTAAAAATTATTTATTTAAATTAATGCATTTATCATTTTTTTCTTTTTTATTGTTGTTGAGTTACAGTTGTGCCGTCTCTTTCCACTTTGCTCACCCCCCCACTCCCCCACTCTCACGGCCAATCCCACCCCATCGTGCCCGCCCCCGAGTCCTCCATCAGTGTCCCCTTGCTTGCCCCTTCCCCTCGTTTCCGTTATCCCCCTCCACCCTCCCCTTGGGTCACTGTCCACTTGTTCTTTATTTCCAAGTCTCTGTTCTATTTTGCTCATTTCTTTGTTTTGTTGGTTAGGCTCCACTCGTAGGTGAGATTATATAAAAGATGTCTTTCACTGCCTGTCTTATTTCGCTTAGCATAATGTTCTCCAGTTCCATCCATGCTGTTACAAATGGTAGGCATTCTTTTTTCTCTCTGCTGTGTAGTATTCCATTGTGTAAATGTACCACAGTTAATGCATTTATTACTAATTACCTATGCTTTCAAAAGAAATACTCAGCTCAGTGAATGCAGATAACTTACTATTTCACATTCAATAGCTTCATATATGACAAATATGTTAAAATACATTTGTTCTCACAGGAAAATAACTCACCTATGCTCTAATTTTGAAGGATCTATTAAACAAAAAATATTTAATTGAATGACGGATTTAAATTATTTTATATATTATGCCATTATCAGTCTCATATTGGCCTTATCTAGATAACTCACAAATATTTCCTTTGACAAATTGATCTTTGACAACTACAAACCTTTTATTTCATATATTTGTGTAATGTATATTTATAAAACACTGGCTATATCAGGTACTTTATACATAGCAAAGCATATAGCAGTGAAAAATGGACTTCTTTTAAAGTTTACAGGCTGGTGTAAAAGGCATTGCATGAAGTAATATGTACTATAATTGCAATGCACAAGTGTTTTATGGAACAAACAAATGAACAAAAGCAACCTGGCCAAAGTGAAAAAGGCATCTATAGAAAAAAGGAATGATTTGAATTTTGAAGCATATAACAATCAGAGGGAAAGAGGAAATAATTTCCCAGGCAGCGATAATAGCAACTACAGTGAAGTATCAGGGTACTGTGATATATGGACTAAGAATAGGTACATTACTGTTCTTAGGTACATTACATTACTATTACTTAAACACCACCAAACTCCACAGCTTCTTTAGATTTTCCTTGTTGGTTTCTTTTTTCCTAATGTCCCTTTTCTGTTTTAGGATTTTGTCCAGGGTACCACACTCCAGCTAGTCTTTATATCTATGGCTTCCTCTGACCTGGACACTACCCCAGATGATCCCTTGTGTTTTGTGACCTTTACACTTTCTAAGATACTGGTTAGGTATTTGGTAGAATGTCCCTGATTTGGGGTTTGACAGATGTCTTTTCTTTGGTTAGATTGGGGTTAGGATTTTGGTGACAGAGACCACAGAAGTGAAAGGTCTTTCTCCTTATACGTCATCAAATGGTACATGTGATAGGCTATCGAGGGGATATTCTTAACCCATTTTATCAAAGGTTAAATGCTACTGACACCACATTTCTAAGGATATTAACTTTGATCTGAGATCGTTTGCCAAGTTCCTCCACTCTGACGTTACCCTTCCACCGCACCCTCCCCTCCCCTCTGCCCCTTTTCCGTACCCTTTCTCAATAAAGGGCTTACTAAGCACAGCCTGCACTCCAAAGCCAGGGTTAAGGAGGCATTTAGTGCCATTCCCAAAGGAGGTCAGTGTGCACATATATTATTTTTAATTCTTTAAGGGAATTTGTGTCCCATTTGTTTATTCTTTCAATCATTTATCTGTATCAGTATGGACCATTTTAGAGGACATTTATTTTATACTTTGGTTTAAAATGCCGCAGTATGTTATATATTTTGTTGTTCAAATTGTTCCAGATTTTGGCCACTGGGAGCTCTTTCAAGCTGGCTCCTGTATTCCTTTGACACGTCCCATTCTTTTATTTTTCAAGCACTTCTGTAGCTGTGTTTTCAATATACAATTGCAGCATTAAGGTATTTCATTATAAAGTTGGCAGAAAACAAAATGTTAATCCCGACACTGTTATGTATTACATAATATCCATGGGTCTAGACATATTTTATTATTTGCAAAGTGGACAGACTATCATGTTTAAGGCATTATATTAATTAAGATGTGTAATAAAAGATTGAAAGACCATGCGAAACCAATAAACGTCTTGCTTAAAATGGTACTCACTTAAAATTGCAGCTTTTCTTGGATGAGTAATATTAAATTGAAGCTCAAAACTGGCTTACAAATGCAAAAAGTATGGCTAGAAGTTCTTGAAATTTGAATTCTTACCTTTCACTACGGTGAGTGGCAGGGCGCCACCCTGATTCTCACTGTGCTATCAAAGAAAAGGCCGCTGAGCTTAATTTTGCTTTTCGTTTCTCAAATCAATTTTACCTGCAATGACATGACCCATTTTTTATTTCTTCTAAAATACATTGTTACCTTAGTAACCACCAAATTGTATGCCTTATGGAGCACTGCGGAGGAAAAGAACTTACAAAAGAGTCAAAGAAAATAAAGAGGACCAATGACTGCCCTGTGACTTGAATCTCTAGAAAGAGGCTATTAACTACCACAGACCCTTAACCCATCTATGGTGTCTTCACACAGATCTCACCATGCTAGAAAAGCATCCAGGCAGGTTTACAAACCCGAATTCATTTTTCACATGGCAAGTTCTCTGAATCCATCCCCCCTGCACCTCCATCCCCGCAAAAAAATTAGTAGCTTGTGATGCATTCCCAAAGTTCATTTCCTTAACCAGTATATTTTCCCTGTCCCTGGTGACATGATGTGAGGTTGCAAAGGATAGTTATGCCTGCACTAAACAGGTGTGAGCCTGCATTTCACTTAGATTTCCCCTGTAACTTTGGGTGTCTTGACTTAATGGGGGAAAGACCCAAGTGAAACCAGGGTAAAGATAAAGTAGGAGTAAGATGTTGAACACAGTCCCACCCAGCAAGGTTCAGTACTGTGGGATGTAGTGGGCTACTCCGAGATGCTTTTGTAGCTTTTAAAATGGATGGTTTAAATAGGTTTTCTCCAAGATTTCCTTTAGTTCTGAAATCTATAATGCTCTGATAAAAATTTTCCTCTGATAATCCCTCAGATGATTAATTCACTAACTGCACTGATTTCCCAGGGTAGACTTGAAATAGTTGCCTCCTTTCACAGAGCCTCTTCCCTCCAAAATACAACTCTCAGAGGTTTGGATTTTCCTCATGCAAAGAGAAAGGTATAAATCAGGAAAGAATAAAGATTTTTGAGATTAATATTTGAATAAATCTGATATTCACCCTATTTTGTAGAGAATAATACAATTTTGTATTCATGCCACTATTTCTTAAGGAAGAGGGGTGGGCAGCATCCCTTCTTCCACGAGGGGCCTACACTTTCTTCCATTCACTGGAACCCTAGACCAGCCTTGAGCTATGCAGCAGTGAAATAGGTAGAATTTTCTTCCACTTTTAACTATCTGGAGTTTTCAGCATGAGCTATCAGAGATGGAAAAATATGTATTTTAATCCTTCTTTTTCATCCCTATTGCTTAGAGCTGTGTTATGGATTAAATTGTGTGCCTCCAAAATTCATGTGTTGAAATTGTATCCCTTCATAGCCCCAAATCTTATGCACTCATTCTTCATAATGTGGCCTTATTTGGAAACAGGGTCATTGTGGATTGAATTAGTTATAATAAAGTCTTAATGCTGGCTGGTGGGCTCCTAATCCAGTATGACTGGTGTCCATATAACAACAAGAGAGATCTGGGCACAGACACAGGGAGATGATGATGTGAGGATTGGAACCATGCTCCCCAAAGCCAAGAAGCTATCAGAACCTAGGAGAGAGGACTAGAATAGTTCCTACTCCAGAAACTGCAGAGGGACCATGGCCCTGCCAATACCTTGATTTTAGACTCCTGGACTTCAGAAATGTGAGACAATGCATTTCTGTTGTAAGTAGCCCAGTTGCTGGTACTTTGTTGCAGCTGCCCTAGGAAATTAATACAAGTTACAACACAGGTGTATGAACTGGGAGCAGGGGTGGATTTCTTTTAACATTCCTTTCAGCAAATGTATTATTAGTACCATCTTGCCTTCTAGATTTGTTTTGCTTATTCTGTTTTAGTTAGAACACATGCCAGTAAGTATCCTTATATCAGTTACGAGGCATTTGGTGTCACATATGGGACTAGCTGCAGAATTAACCTCACTGATCTTCAGTTCCCCGATATTAGTACCACTAGATTGAGCATGAGAGGGGCCTATTTGTGCAGGTCAAATGAGGTAACATAAGTGAAAAACAATATAAAGGCAACCGAAGGAAATGTAGCATCCAGGTGAAGGTCTGGGAACCTGTAGCTGGGCTAAATGTGTTCAAATTCTATTGCTTCCTTTACTAGTTTTGTGATTAAACTATGGACTCAGTCCCACCACTTGAAAATAAAAGTTATGTAGTATCTGTATCTTAAAATCGTCATGAATATCAAATGAATTAATACATAAAAATGTCTCAGAAGATTGTCCAGCACATGGAAAGTACACAGTAATTGGTATCTAAAAGAAGTGCCTTGCAAACTAGAAAGAGCCATACAAATGTTAGATCATTATAACTTATAGTTGGGGAATAACTTATGGATAAATGCACTTACCCATCAATAGCTCAGGGTTTCTAGCTCAGCATGCATTTTAGCAGCAGTATTTTGGATGGTTAAAAAGAGTTAAAGAACAATCAGATGAAGGCTGTTAACAAGTGGGTCAGCTTCACCCAGTGAATCAGAAGAACCTTAGAACTAGGGACTATTCATGGTATTCATTAGCCTTGTCATTTCCTTGTGTGAAGATACTGGAGAGTTAAACTTTTTGTTGAGCATTGCACTAATTGCTCTAATATGCAGACAAAAGGCAAAGGGTTTAAGTAGATTGGGAGGCAGCATTCAGAAATAAGAACTATTTTTTAAACTTTTAAAAATGTCTAATAAAGTCTTTGTTTGCATACATTTGAATTGAGATACACTGCCTGCCCATCATGTCCCTTAGTTGATAGTAAATAAAAATAGACAGGCACTTCCATGGTGAAAGACCATCATTGGAAAGTACAACTTGATTCATTTTAGTGCCTGTCCTTATAGAGGAGAAAGAAGGATTTCAGCAAAAACACCTTATTAATTTACTCACAGAAAATAGAAACAACTGAGACTTAAAAAAATGAATTATATAATCATATTTATTCAATTTCATACAACTTACCCAGGAAGTATATATTTGGAGGACAGATTGTCTCAGTGCGGTGGATAAGTTATAGTCTTCAGAACTGTGGTGTGTTTGGTGTCCAGCCCACATAATATTAACCTCTGCAAAACACATCATTTGAAATGAGCCATGAGAATGAGAACAAAGCAACTTCCATTTTCAGTCATGTAGGCTGCTCTGTTGAGTGAGGAAGAAAATCTGGAACATCTCTGAAAAAAGCCAGCCAATATAATTATAATTAAAATAAGCTGCCTCAGATCACTTTTGGAAGCAAAGAGGGTATAAATTATAAACAAATAAAAAGTTGAAGCATAGCCAATAAATATGTATAGTGTATATGATATAATTAAATGTCTCCAGAAAACTGAAATGACTTCCAAAATTTACATTTTGCTAACACATTACAGTATGACAGACCATAAACGCTAACTGGTAATGTTGTAACAATATAGTCAATGAATGGTGATGATTTTTCAGTATGTGATAACATATTTCTAATTAAAGAAGAATACGCTGATGGGAGAAATTGCTGCATACATTTTAGAATAAGATATTACATAATATTCTTTCTGGATAGCATTTTAAGAAATCTCAAAGTCTATCTATTAAAATAAGTAGCAAAGCAGAATAATATTTGCTCCTCGGATTTAAGATTCCTCATAATATATTGCAGTTCACATACGCCCCCAAAGATAGGCACTTATGGTTTCTACAATGAACAGGCTGCTGGAATGACACCCTCAGCAGACAGCACAGAAGAGAACGAGCCCACAATTTTTATGCTGTCAGTGTTTTTCACTCCCTACCAGAATTACAGATCAAAATGTCTCATTACATTATATTCAGTTTTCAAAAATTATATTCTTAGCTAAACTAACTTACACTTAGTTCTTTGCTACAAATACAGGAGACAGATTGAACCATGGGATATGATCATTCTATATCTGTCAGTGTAGATTAGAAACTAAATCTTTGAGGCTTGGATTCATGGGAACTGAATAGTGAAACTAAGAGTGAAAATTTGGGGTTACTTTTCTTTAAAGTTGCCATATACTGACTGTTAAAATTTATGGCACATAGAATAATTTGTTATGTTTTAATAAAAATATAGGCATATATAAAATAAATGCATATATATATACATGTATAATATATGCATATATTTTATATGCATTTATATATTGTATAAATAAAATAGTGTATGTATATGTAATATATGTATATATAATAATTTGATACATATACATATATATTTGATCAGGGTGGACTTCTTGGCCATTCATGTAGGAGATGAAACCTCTCCAGACAATCCATGTAGGAAGTGACCACACAAAATTTGCAAAAGGGTTTTGGTAAACCAGCAATAGCACAGAGATAAAAAAAGGACTAATTTCTGTGAGGAGACCATTATGAACAGGATTATGAAATAATAGCCCTATCAAAAGTCATTTTTATTAATGTCACATACTTGCAAGCATATTTATAAACCATCAGTTTATATGTAATTTAGATACCAATTGGTTAACATTTTGATCACGTATAATAATGACCCACATATAGTATTTTTACCCAAGTAATTAAGGTAATTTTTCTTACACAAATAAGAACTACTTCACCACAATGACCTCTCATTTCCCTGGCATAATCCTTGAAAGAACCTAGAACCTAAATCTCTAGTTTATTGTCTAGCTTATATAGCTACAAATAAGAGATATACGACATTCCTGTGGTGCTTGATAACTTCAGATGTTATGTGGAAGTTCATTAAGAAGTAATAAATTGGATGAATCTCCTAAGTCTCTTAAAAGTTCTTACAGATTGAGCCCCTGAAGCAAACTACATGCTATTTTCTCTCTAGAACACATCCATTGTTGAATATTTCAGAACCCTTGACTTATAAACTTCAATACAAATAAAATCATTGTCCATTTGTTAGTTGCTTCAGGATTTGTTTTAAAAATTTATCATAATGAATCCATGTTATGAACTCACATGGGAAAAACCAATCAGATGAGGTTAAATTAGAGGGCGATAAGATATATTGAAACTATTTCCTTATAACCTCCACAGAAGCTCAGTGGTGGAACAAAGAATCCACAAAGGTGGAGGTCAAAGACCTGTCTCTTTAGTTATTTTAAAAGCATTGACTTCCTATCACAAACTGTGTGTAACACAAGCCTTCATTCGATGAAGTGCAGCTGTATAAACAGGGCAGAGTAACTGGACCCCACTGCCTTCCCTCTGTCACTTTGCGGAACTGGGGAGAATAAGAATATGGGATTTTTTTTTCCCAGTCTATATTCAGCTTACTTTAGTAAATGAAAGTGATTACAAACTGTAACTTATGGAAAATTATTCTAATAGTTCTTTTGTAAATGAAGTGAGAAAAAGTTAATAGCACTTTTGAAAATATGTTCATCTTCCCTAATTCTCGAATTGATAAATTGTATGTTCTAAGGAATAAAAACAAATATTAAAGTGAAAAATAGTATTATCACAATAAACTTCTTTCTATAAAAGAATATAATTTGCAGTCAACAACAATTTTCTTACAAGCAAATTATTGATTATACAATCATATGGTATATTATCATGACTGTTCAATGATACAATTAGAAAAAAAATATGCTGCTTTTGTCAAAATGTAGATTTGTAGAAAAATATTTTAATACATTGCCCAATCACTCAATGTGTTTGGCTAAAACTTATTGTTTTTTGTGTGTTTGTGTGTATGTTATATTTTTGAGTTTAACTTTTTTCTATTTTTAAAAAATTAAGTTATAACTTACATATAATGGAATCCATCCCTTTTAGTATTCAGTTCTATGAGTTTTTACCAAACAAGTATAGCTATGAAATCACTGTCACAGTTAAGATACAAAACAGATTTGATTACCCCCAAGGGTTCCCCATTCACTTTGAGTTGGTGCTGGGCTGACTCTAAAACGGCTCCCTGATTCTGATGACGAGATTCTGGACTTTGAACTGTCAATGTACTGGGATGAAACTCTTTTGACCTTGGAAGAGGTGAATATGTTTTGAATGGAGGAAAAAATATACAGGGATCCAGATGGCTACCTATGAGAGGCAGCCTCCAATGTTGGCCCCCAATAATTCCTGTCTACTCGTATTCATCCTCTTATTTAATCCTACCCTTTGAGTATGAGATAGATGTAATGACTCCCATCTGGGGAACATAATTTTGGCAAAGCCAGTGGGATGGCACTCTTGGGATTAGGTTATAAAAAGACAGTGGCTCATGTGTTGGGTGCTTTTTCTTATACTTTCACAAATTCTGCCTGAGGAAAGTCAGTGACCCTGTTGTGAGCAGTCCTTTGGAGAAATGCATGTGGCAGGGAACTAGGAGTGCCCCAAACTCACCAACTAGCAAGAAACTAAATTGCAAATTCCACAAGGAACTGAATCCTGCCAACAACTACATAAGTGACTTTGGAAGCAGATCCCCCCGCAGTTGAGCCTTCAGGTAACACTGCAGTCAGCAGACTGCTTAACAGCTTAACTGCAGCCTCATGAAAGATCTTGAGCCAGATGCACTCATGTAAACTGTATGCAGATTTCTGACCCACAGAAACTCTGAGAGAAGCCACTGGTATGTCACGACACAGTAGGTCATTAATACAGTGGTCAATCCCCCTCAACCTCATTCTCAAGTCGCCAGTGTCCTCTGGCTTGTTTCTTTTAGTTTTGCCTTTCTGCGAATGTTATATAACTAAATTATATAGTATTTAGCCTTTGGTATCTGGTTTCTTTCACTTGGCATAATGTATTATAAACTCTCCCTTTTTTTTTCCTTTTTGCTGAGTAGTATTCCATTTGTATGCATGTACCGAAGTTTCATTCTGTTTGTTCTTATCCATTCAGCAGTTGAAGAATATTTCAGTTGTTCTCCTTTTAGGCAATTACAAAGGAAACATCCATAAATGTTCTAATATGATTTTTCTGTGAAAATGTTTTTTATTTCACTTGGGTACAATACCTAGAAGTGAGATTACTGAGCAGTATGGATGTTAACATTTAGCTACTTAAGAACGGTTTACCAAAATGGCTGGGCTATTTTGGATAATCATCAACAGTGTAAGAGAGATAAATTTGCCTCACATCTCTGGCAGCATTTGACACTATTTTTATTTATATGTATGTATTCAATAGCATTCTAACAGGTGTGTAATGGCATCACATTGAAATTTAAATTGCATTGCCACTGCCATCACGGATAATGAAAATGATCTCCCCGTGTTCTTATTTGCCATCCATAAATCTTCTTTGAACTGCCTATTTGAAATCTGTGCCCACATTTTAATTGGGTTATTTTTTTATTGTTGAGTTTTGAGAGTTCTTCACATGTTCTGCATGCAAGTCCTTTATCAGATGTGTGATTTGCAAACATTTTCTCCTATGAGACTTCTTACACATTAACTGTATCTTAGGAAGAACAAAAGTTTTAATTCTGATAGAGTCTAATTTAGAGACTCTATCTCAAATATAATATACTTGATTATCAAATATAATATACTTGATTATCAAATATAATATAATATAATATAATATACTTGATATAATATGCTTGATATAATATACTTGATTATCAAATATAATATAATATACTTGAGAGTTTTGTGAAAATGTATTTTTAGTGTATATAACAAAGAACAGGGACAATTTGGGAGAAATGTTTCAGAATGATGAGAAATGTGTAAGTGTCTAGGAATTAAGAGAGTCTATGTATATTATACAACTAAAATATATCTATGTAAGTCTCTTGTTTTATATCTTGTCAGCTATGGAATTGAAAGAGATAACTCTTTAGATTAATCTGAGACATAAACAGAAGCCTACAGAGGTTTTTTTAGGCTACATGATAGCTATTTAATCTTCAATGGTGGATAGACCAGGAAGTCTTGAGGCATCTTCCAAGTGATGATATTCACTAAGAATTTGGAATATCCTCAAGTTATAAAGGTAAAAATGGTGCAGGCATATTTGCATGTTAGTGATGCTTGGCACCAAGACTGGCATGTGAGAAACACTTTATACAACATTTAGCATATTGTGTGGTGACTGTGGAACATGAAAACTGCAGGGTCTTTTAGTTTAAATTTTTAATTTTATCAATAATAAACATGGAATTAAAAAGGGAAAGGAAAAAGAGTTTCATTAAAGGAGAGAAAGCTTTTTAATTCCATCTCTCGGCAGTGATTAATTTTATGCATTTACTGCCCTCCTGGATATTTTTTTATTGCTATGTAATTGATATACAATATCCTATCATTTTAGGTGTACATAGTGATTCTATATTTATATACATTCCAAATGATCTCCACAATAATTCTCCATCTGTCACCATACAAAGTTACTACAGTATTATTGACTATACTCCCTGTGCTTCACAATATATCTCTGTGAGATATTTATTTCATAACTGGACACTTTCTTCTTCAGAAATAGAGGTGACTGAGTCCAATTACTCTCAGATGGTACATATTTGGTAATTCCCAATAAGTAAGGGACATTAAGAAGCTCATCACACCCTATTAAATGATGGTGCTAAACCTCTTGAATTGGAAAAACTACCTTATTGCCTTTTATAAGAACTTTAACACTATAAAACACTGGACTATTCCATTTTTTGATTGAAAATAATTGCCCCTTTGAATTTGAAGAGTCAATATGTGAGTCCTTTCAAAGTTTGATTCATCTTTTTCCAACAGATAAATATGATTGATAAATGATTTTAAGAAGTTGAGTTTAGCAAAGAAAAATTAGTAACATGCTCAAACTACTGAATAAAGACTAACTGGAAAGTGTGAATATTATTGAATGTGTCTTCAATTATTTTCCTATTCTCTACCATTTGAATGAATTAGCAATGTCATCAATTTTGTCATTACAACTTCACTCACTTCCTATAGCAGCAAAAAATGTGATGATAAAATTGATTACATTGCTAATTCATGTAATGAGTAGAGACTGATAATCTGTTCTATTAAAGAACAGATTTAAAAAATACAAGAAATAATACCACCAAAACACAATAACACTTAATACCAAAACACAAATTACTAAATATATCTAACAATGTTGAATCAGTGAGAATAAACTTCATAAACTGACTGGATCTCCATATTTTTATTCAACACATTCTGTTAATATCCAGATGTTCAGCATCACAGAAGCCAGCCATCTGAAGACTAAATTTAACTAATTTAGTCTAATTTTAATTTTAATTTTAATTTTAATTTAATGATAATTTAACTAAAATTATCATTAAAATAAAATTTTTAATTAAAAATATTTTTTCAGTTGCAGTTTACACTCAATAATATTTCGTGTTAGTTTCAGGTGTACAGCATAGTGGTTAGACAGTCATATACATTACAAAGTGTTCCCCTGGCATTCCCAGTATCCACATGACACCATACATGGTTACTATAATATTGTTGAGTACATTTCCTTTGATCTACTTTATGTTCCCATGACTGTTTTCTAACTACCAATCTGTGCTTCTCAATCCCTTTAACTTTTTCACCCCGTCCCCCCCGAGCCATCCTCCCCCCAAATTTTGACTTTGTATCTGGATGTTCAGCAACATGTAGATATTAAATCATCTCTCTGGTGGAGGTAACAAATAATAGCTCTAAAATTTTCACAAATACTTAATTGTCATTCTAAACTTTCTAATCACAACTTTAATACATTTGTTTCTTCTTTATTCATATTCAAAGGAAAGCTTTTAAATTCTAGCCTGCAGAATTATAAAATAAGAATTCTCCATTTATATATTTACATTCTTTCAAAATGTAAATAAAAACAAAGTAAAAGAAGGTGTAGATTTTTGGTATGAAGCAAAAAATGTATTAAGATTCATATCATGTTTTTCAATCAGAACATTTTGTTCTATACAATGCAAAAGCAAGAAATAAATGTAATGCTTATGATTGAGTTATTGGAATAAAACCTAAAACTATATTTGTAAGAATGCTATTTTTACCTATCACATTTGCTTGTATTAAAAATTAAAAAGATGATTTTAAAATTTCAGAATTTTGACATATCTACATTCATGTCAGTTTTGTTCTATGATAAGTCCCATTTGGGAAAGTCTAAGAACTAAAATTATATTTAATAAGATTTCATTTAAATTGTATATTCTTAAAAATAAAGATTTATTTAACACTGATTTGTTGAATCCCTGCTATATACAAATTATTGTGTAGGCATTCTAATAGATAAAAGCACAAAATAGAAAAAAAATTCTTCAAGAACCTACAAGCAAATAAAAGCAAAAGAAATATACAGAAAGAGTTAATTAATACAAGGAAATTTTACATGCTTTAAAACAGAAAGAATTCTACGTGGTTGTACATATCTTGTGTTACATCATAGTCTTATTTTACAGAATGTTTTTAAAGATTATTTTAACCAGGGCTTCCATGGAAAGTGATAAGACATTAGCTTCACTCTGCCTGAGAGTTTATGTGCCCACTTTCCTACTTGTCTATCTGTATGTTGTCTGTTCTCCAAATGTTCTAGAAATGAGATTTTACCATAGCTCAATGCAATTCAAATGCAGGTCATTTCATGCTTGCCTTAGTGGTTAGAATTGCCATGAGTTCCTCCTTATCTTTATTCAAGATGAAATTGATTAATAATAATTATTATTATAACAGCAATGATTATAAACATAAATATGCTTTGCATGTACTAGGAAAAGTGTTAAACAGTTTATATGTATCAATTCATATATTACACACAAGTATATTAGAAGTTACACATTTAATTTTAATTTTTTTTTAAAGATTTTATTTATTTATCTTTAGAGGGGAAGGGTTAGGGAGAGAAATATCAATGTATGGTTGCCTCTTGTGTGTCCCCTGTTGGGAACTGGCCTGCAACCCAGGCATGTGCCCTGACTGGGAATCAAACCACGATCCTCTGGTTCACAGGCCCACACTCAATCCACTGAGCTACACCAGCCAGGGCTAATTTTTATTTTATAGTTGAGGAAATGAAGATACAATGAGATTTAGTAATAACTTGCATAAGGTAAGTAATGATTATCAGTCCTATTAAAATTAGCAGTTTTTATGATTACTTGCACAAACAATATTTGATAGACCCACTGCCCCTCAGTGTGTTTATGAGGAAGTGTGTGTCATCTCAGGATGAAGTAAGGAATTGGTGTGCCTCCTCCAGACTCTCTCTGTTTGTCTCTAATTGTAAGCAACCTACAGAATACTTAGTGGAGAATGCTGAGGCCCTAGGGTTTGCAAAGACAAGGAAAGATGGAAAGATCTTGAATAGCTAGATGACAGCAGGGAGGATAGTTCTCCCACTGATACGTATTTAACCAGGTTGAATGAGAAATAAATCTTTATTGTGTCAAGTCACTGGGATTTCTTGTAGCTCAGTGAACTAACTCTACTACATCTCCCCCTAGTAATTTTTGCTCTTAATACATATACATGTGATGCAATAGCCACCAGTACCAAATCTACCTTATTATAAATCTACTGGGTCCAGCAGAAGTAACATCTGCTTGAGTGTGGTTGGTAGGGTAATAAAATGGGTGTAATAATTTGTTTTAATTTGAGCATTTTACCTAAAATATCATATGGTATGCTTGAGTGTGATACTGTTATGTTACAGAATATGTTATGCCTATGATTTTGTAATAAAAAAGGAGCATTATTTGTGCCAGACCCTGTATATTCTCCATCACTCCATGTTCCCTACAGACTGGCTTCAATGGGGAAAGCACTTCACAACATACTGAGTTAAAATGGTACCTAAGTTTCGAAAAGCATCCTTCAAGTAGAGTAGCTAAAAGTCTCGTTATTTTCTTCTCACAGACCTTCCAAAATGACTACTTCGAAGAAATGGCTATACAAAATCCAGAATGCAGCCTGTAGATTTATCCTTTCTCTCTTTCTTCTGTTACCTTGCATCATCCTTAACTTCATTCTAATGAAAGATTTCCCTTGCCTTCAGACAGGTGTATGTAACAGGGCTGGGAACGTCAAGGAAAGAAAAGTGTGTCCTATTTGTGTTATCCCAGTCCCATTCCCATGTTCTTCCAAGAGTGCTCCTTGTCTTCTCAACACTATTTCTGCTTTTATACCCAAGTCCTTTCATCACCTCCCCACTTTGGAAAGCCCATGTCTGACTGTTCGTTTTTCTCCAAATTCAGATAAAAATTTAATTTTATTTACCAAAGATCCACCATTTTATTAGTTATGCATGATTGTATAGCTCCCTTTACTATCTAAATATATAAAGAATAGGGTAGTTTAGTAGGAAACTTTCCCTGTTGCCTTGCCAGCTCAAGGAGTGAGAGCTTGTAGAAGACCTGAGCTGGACTGTGGGCTTTCTTGGAGAGAAGGAGAAAAGCCAGAGGACCTGCTCTGTTCTGTGACACAGGTGGTGAATTCAAATGTTAGGAAAAAGGTCCCTATGATAAGCAAGAGGTATTAGGGATAGAAAGGGAAGCAGACAGGTCTTTGGGAGTGATCATTGTAAAGAGAAAAGATGGGAACTTATGCTACAGCTGGGGTGAGCCCTCAACAGTCTCTGACTTCCAATCTCTCTCCGCACTGTAAGCTCTTTGTTTAACCCTCTCCAAGTTAGAGCCCTTATCCAAATCCACAAAACACCAAAACAACCATATCTTGAAATAAAATGTGAACTTCCCTCATCCTGTATCAGGAAGGTGGAAGAGAAAGAGAGAAGGGGTTACTCATCCCACTGCACAGAGAGATGCTTTTTGGTTTCTCAAATTGAAAGGCTAAATGCAGTTCCCTCCTGAAATGTTATTGAACATGTTAAAAATAATATTTCAGCTTTATGATGAGCTACATCTCTATACAGGCAGACTTTATACAGGCAAGGATGAATTTCGTTGAGAAAAAGGTGCACCTAATTTTTAAGAAAGAATTTACAACAGAGATTTCTAAATACTCCTCACACATATGAGGAAATTACACATACATATGTTTCAGTAATGAAAAGGGAAAGTGAAATTTGGTAATTAAAAGTGAATCTATGAAAATAAAAAGAAAATGGGGTAAATTTCCAATGTAACTTATATACAGATTCACATACATGTATTGTACACCTGTGCATATATGTGTTTGTATATATTTAAGGTAGACAGATATGAAAATATATACTTTCAAATTATATTCCACATTTAGGTATGCAGCTATGTAGTATGGTGCTAACGGCATCTGCTACAGACAGAAAAGTAATAAATAGTATGTTTACGTATGAAAGCAGAGAGAGATCTACTTTGCCCCTATTCAAAGCAGACTGAACTTTATTGCAAGTCGTCAATCCATATATTCTCTGTAACACTTTCCAACCCATGAGATAAACTGGCCACCTACTGGCTTAAGAACAAAATTATAATTTTTGGCTTTACTGTCCACTGTATTACAAGGTTATGCACCAGGTTGCCTGAAAGTAATGTTATGAATCAGACAGTTTGATTTCACTATATACTCTTCCTTCTCTAAGCTCCATTATTCTCTATTTATATCCCTCTACTCCTACTCATTTGGTATGTTGATATTGGCCAAGTCCAAATAATGCCCTAGATTTCTCTTCTGTTAGTTCAAAATTGCACGTCCTCAGCCCTAGACCATGCATGAGTCAGGTAATCTTGCTAGAGAATCCAGATTTATATCATTGATAATGGATGCAAAGAGCTCTTCTTCACTCAGTAGAAAAAAAATGTATTATTTAACTAAAGTATTCTTAAGTGGTTTACATACTGAAGTTTCCAAAATATAATAAATAGATTGATGATGAGATATTTTTGTTTAAGGAACGTTCCCATACTTCTCAACCATGTAGAAATAGCTGTGTCTTTAGGAAAACAAACCCTTCTCTACAAAATTAGCAGAATTAAATAAAAAGCCTTGGAAATATGTTATCGGCATTACATTTAAAACTAATTACCAATTTGACAGTTTGGATGTTTCACAAAGATCGCATATCCATTTAATAAAACCAAATCCCAGTGCCCTTGGATCTTGGTTGTCAGCAGCAACGTTCACACCAAGACTTAGGTTTTGGTGCAGTTAGTGATTTTTACCTTACAGTACATTCAGACTCTAAGGAATGTACATGCTTTGCATAGATCAAAAGCAAGAAAACTTCCAGAGTATTTAATGACATATATTTGGCGTTCACCGTGAATGACAAATTCACTAGCACAATCAGGGGGCAGAAATCGTGGGAGAAGAGCCGTCTTTATGTCAATAGAGGCAGCTAGGATTGGCAAGCCCTCCCACGCACTCCTGAGCAGTATGCTCGCCTGTGGTGAAGCACGATGAACTTCTGCTGTATTATGTTTGGAACAATGAATTATATAATTTGTCTCCACAAGTCACAGAATCCAAGAACAAATAACCTCCAGTGTTTGAAAGGAGAGCAACATAAGGAAGTTAACGGGGAAACAAAACAACTGGGGATTGTCCGGAAAAAAGAAAAACAGGAAAAAAATGGCACTAAAACCATTAGTTAGAAAGTGGCTGCAATCTGTTTTCATTCTCTCCCTAATTAACCTTGTGGATATAGATTACCCCTGTCAACAACAATAAACACCTACCAGAATCTCTTTGCCAATAATAAGAGCTTTCTATTGCTCTGACCATTTTCCTTCATGTTTTGAAACTAACTATTACCACTTCATGGCAAATGAGTCTGGTTTTTATGTTAGAAACATTCAATATTACTGAATGTCCCAATAGGAATAAGTCAGTCCATCCTTTGTGAATGGAGTCATTTTGATGTAGATTGTTAGTATTGTCACTGGTCTTTGAGGAAGCAATCTGTTCTTGATAGATTTCCTTTTGTACATTTGGGGACTACTGTTCCACATTCTGTTATTACCACTTGTTGACACATCTTAGAACTGAATGTCATTTGTTACTTTAATGAGTTATTTTTCCTTTTCCCCATCCCCTTCAAGTACTCCTTAAATCTGAAAGAATAAAAGAGAAAGAAACAACGACTATCAAGTCTTAGTACTACTGGAGAAATAATTCTCAGGTAATATTCTTTGACCTTTGGGCATTGGGAGATGGAAGTGGTTATGCAGGAACATATCCCCTATTATTCTAACAGGGATAAGTTCATATTCTGTTCCCTAGGTCCCCCAACCATGACTCCGTTGCTACATGACCTTCAAACCCAAATGCTATTTATTTTAGCCTATGCTTCTTGTTTCCCCCCCCCCAATATTTTAATATGACTCTTGTACCTTCCATCACTCCCTTTATTCTCTCTTTAACCTGCATCAAGATGCCACTATGGTCCTGGCTGGTGTGGCTCAGTTGGTTGGAACATCATCCCATACACTGAAAGTTTGTGTGTTCAGTTCCTGCTCAGGGCACATATTTAGGTTGTGGGGTTCAAACCCCAGTTGGGGTGCATATGGAAGGCAACCAATCGATGGTTCTTTCTCACATGATGTTTTTTCTTTCTGTCTCTCTAAAACACTGAAAAAATGTCCTTGAGTGAGGATGATAGATAGATAGATAGATAGATAGATAGATAGATAGATACATACATACATACATACATACATACATACATACATAAATGCCACTATGGGCTTCCATCAATCCACTGTATCACCTACTTCCTCCCCTTCCTGCCCTATACCCATTTTCCTAGACTGAGGCCTCATTGCCTCAGTAGAATCAGCAAATACTCATGGCATGACATCTATGTGTCAGGTGTACTGCCCTGTATTGCTCACAATCTAGTGCAGGGTCAGCAAATGCCTGTCACACGCCGAATCCATCCCATAACTTGCTTTATACAGCCAGCAAGCTAAGAATGGTTTTCATATTTTTAAATGATTAAAGTAAAATCAGAAGAGTTATGGTATATGACACAAGAATGTTATGTGAAAAAAAATCTGTTTCTTCCTCTTTATCTTTCTCATGTATTCTCTACTCCCTGGGCTTTGTGAACAGCCTCAACACTTTCATGCTACCCTGTCTTTGTGCAATCTGTCAAAATGTTCTTTGTTTTCCAAGGCCCACTGCCTATGTGGTTTTCTTCAGAAAAATCACATTCAGTCCTCCTCAGCCACAATTATTATGCAATGCTTATTACTCCTAGGCCTTTAACATCACAAGCTCTCTGCTACTCTGCATCCCCCCCCTATTTTATAATGAGACTAATTTTTCTATCTTTGTGTTTCCTGTAGCATCTACCATTCTATCTTTGCATAGTAGATGTTAATATAGTTTTTCTTGATTAAACCAATGTTTCTCAAGTAAAACTGGTTCATTTGAATAGTTAATAACTAGGTAACCCTACTTTATTTGCTAAATACATGTATTTTCACTACGAAAATCAATGCTATTATTTTTTTTTCCTTTTTTATTTACCCTAATAGAATCCTTCACTTGAATTTCAGTCATATCCAAACATTTCACTCTGCAAAACATGATCCTTTGACCTTCCTTTTCCCGAATTTGTTTTTATCTCAAATATCTTAAAAGAGCAGATTACTTACTTCCTTATGTCCCATTCATTCTTAAATTCATTGTTAATATCACTTAATTCTTTCCAAAATTCTTGCTTCTTTTATTTTCTTTCTCTTTTATTTGCCAAAACTAAAGCCCTCTTTTGAATGACTATCCTATTTGAACTTTCTGAAACATTTAACCACTACTTCTGTCTGGAAACTTTTCTTTTGGCCTCACTAACATCCTTTGCTCCCAGTTAAATTTCTTTATTCAGGCCAAGTGCACTTCTCTGACTTCTTTCCTTGTTCACACCCACCTTAAATAAACCAACTTTTGTTTTCTTTGTTCCCACTCCTATTGTTTTTCATGGTGTCCTATCAGCTAAAATGACTTCAATAATCAATTATCCAAAAGTGGATGACTCCCAAATAGTTCAGTTGAAGACCCCCAAATATTGCAGTCCACAGGTCTCTGTCAACTTCTGGGTTTGAATGCTTTGTGAGAATTCTGTACTTAGTTTGTCCTGAATCTATCTCATTGTCTTGTTGTCGGTGCCCCTGTTGTCCTTTCTTTCTTCATGGCAACAGCATCATCTGGGCCCCCCAGGCAAGGGCAATAACTGTCAGGACCAAACAGGACAAATTCATTATTTCTGAATGAATGAATTTTTTAAATGACTTCACATTAGCCTGTGATACTGTTTTCTAATACACTGTACCAAACTTAAATGTTTACTTCAGTAATTTCTTAAACATTTTAAAATCCCCAATTTAAAAAAAATGGTCAAAATGCATAGGACTATCCATGAAGTTCCTTTGCAGTGTAACCCTCATTTGCTTGCAAAACCCACAGGAAGTCAATTGAGGCTTCCCTGTTCCACTACCCCTCCTATTCGCTATTCCAAGAAGGAGTGGTTACACTTTGAACTGGACTTAGTCCATCAAATACAAAGAACTATGTATTTCATCAAAGAATACTCTTCCTAAGAGTGTCTTTTACTTAATAGAACTTCTAAAATAAGTTGTTGCAAACATATTACCACATCATTATTATTGGGAACTGTTATTTTTTAAGTTATTGTGCATGCAATGTTAAGGTAAAGGTCACAAAGCAGAGTATGATCAAAATCTAAGGCTCACACTGAAGAACGCTTCCGAGCAAATCCAACACCCAGGAGTTCACAATAACTTGCTTTAATCTCTGAGTTTTACAGTGCAATGTGAGTTTGCATAACCACAAATTTATTAGTAGATAACACGACAAACTAATATAAGTCAAAACAATTATGTTATCACATTTCTCCAAGCAATTCTGTCTTTTCTTGTGGTGCACTTATCTGAAATCCTGGAGAAAAACAACAAACAAAGAAATAAACAAAAAAACACAAACCTAATTCTTCTGGTCTTGCAGAGTTGCATAACATGATTTCCTATAATGATGTCACGTTTGATGCTGAAGTCCATGTGAAATAGATTAACTGTGACCAAATTAGCATCCTTTTGTAAGACCAGCTAATATGCATATGTAAAACATGAAACACACACTTCAAGATGCAACTAAATGATTCTCAAACACCATGATGTAAATTATTTCAACCTCATAAATATCTATCTTATAAACTAGAAATTGCTTTTTATTTGTTTCCTTAAACAACCAACGTGACAACCTCAGTAATTTTGGTGCATTTTCATACTTGAGAAACTTACTAGGAAAATGCTTTAGTTGCGTTTCTTAAGGGACGGGTGTTGGATAATGCTTCGTTTGTTCTTACGTTCTCGTGTTCCGGGCTGTCTTTAGGAAAGATTGATGTTTAGTGTCACTGTTAGGAAGTGCACACTGTTCAGCCTCACTGCAATCTCTGTCCTCATCCTCTTGCTCCACAGGATACCACATATTTTGGCAGCCAGCATTCAGATGGGAAGTGTTTTAATGGCAATAAGCGATGCCAATGAAGTCTTTCCCACAATGCTCAAAACAGTGGTTGGAGGCTAAGGCACCAAGTGGCATTACTAAAGGGAATAAATGAGTATGTTAGCTATTTATCTAACCAACGCTAAAAGACATTCAGAATTTCCTCTCTCATTAAACTTTTCACCAAAATACCATCCTTATGATAGCCTGGGAGAATCTGGATCTGTTTAACACTGCCTTGACCCTCTTTTTCCAGACATAAGATCTTAGTGATCAATTGTGTTAATAATAGCAATTGTCAGTGTGCTTTTTAGAAGTAATTTCCACAGTATAACAGGTTCCAGCTATATTCCTCCACCCCTACAGAGAGTAGAGCAATGGGAGGGAACCCTTTTCAATGTAAGTAAAATGAAAGGAATGTACATAAGATGACATGAAACAGGTGTTTAAGAAGCGTTGCACTCCTTAGTGGGGAAAAAAGGTGCTATTGTGGAAGCAAGATGTTCAGAAGCTGTGTGATTATGGTAAAGTAACTTAAAGTTCATAGTATTCTCATCTCTATGAGTGAGTTAAGGTATTGCTGAGAACAATGTGCTATAATCACAAAGTCAAATGGGAATAGAATGTGGATTTTACTCTCTTATAAATGAAGTTACTCATTTGTTGTCCCAAATTGCAAATGCAGTCAAAGCCACCAAATCCAGTGAAAACAACTAACCACATGGTGGTCTGACCTACCACCTTTGTCTTTTTATTTCCATGCTTTAAGCAAATGACTTACATCTTTGAACCATCCAAGGACATAGACATTCAATAGTTTGCAAGTGACATCATTAAGCAGAAATACTCAAACTGATGTTAGCAGCCATGAGTGGTTTCTCTAGTAAGTTTTTAAAAACTGTTTTGGTGGTGGTTGTTATTTTTAAAGGTAAGAATGATTCAAATAATCTTTCAAAAATGGGTGATGAGGATATCTAGATAATCATATATTTTGATTAATAGAGAAATATAACTCATATGAATGACCAATTTTCAAAGAATTAGACTAACATAAAATAGGTTAAAATAATCTATACCGAGATATTTAAATCTTTCTCTGTTGTTTCAGAAAGTATGTAATATTGAATTGCCTTGGGACCATTTCATACCCCAAGCTATGTTGGATGACACATGTGCAGACAATGTGTTTTGTGAGAAATTCTTGGTTCCAGGGAGCCTCAGATACTACCTTTAACTTAATGACATTTATTTGTTGCTTGGCTTTGGGGATTATTGTTCACCGCTGAATGAAACAGAACACTGACACTGTGCTATAGATTCAGAGCTGCTTCAAAACAAAATATTGTTAAATACTTTGAAATAGTGTAAAGACATTAGTATGTCTTTTCCTCCCTCCCTCCCCAACCCTCCAATTTTCCCTCTCCCTTTCCCTTTGTTCCTTCCTTCCTTCCTTCCTTCCTTCCTTCCTTCCTTCCTTCCTTCCTTCCTTCCTCCCTCCCTCCCTCCCTCCCTCCCTCCTGGGGACCTCCTCTTCTGCATAACCTCTAACTTGTTGGTACTATTCTCTTAGAACTGATTAAAAAGGACTATTTTCACTTTCAAAAACAGTACATGAATACAGTTACACTCTCATCTAGAATGAGGATTTTTCTAGTAATGTGAAATGTACAAAATTTTAAATGCCTCAAATTCTAGTATAAGCTAACCCAAATCATTGTATTAATAATATATAAATATGTACATAATATATATAAAATAGATTCATATAAATAATATATAAGAAATATTATGTATTAATACTAATAATATACATTCCTTAGTCTCTTTCAGCTTCAGCTTCTTCATTAGGACAATGACATTTCTCCAAATATTTGTTTAAAAGTATTGCATCCATAGAACTTCACATTCATTTGCACAAACACTCTCAGTGAGCTGGATCTTATTTGGTATGGAACAAACAAACAATGACTAGCAATAGCATTAGCCAGTAAAATAGAGATTTCTTTAATAAATTGAAAATTTGACCAAGGGAAAAAGAAAAAAGGAAGAAAGGAAGGAAGGATGAAAAAGAAAAATGAAGAGAAAGAGGGAGGGAGGAGGGAGAGATGAAGGAGAGAAAAAATTATAACTTGATAGTAGCCAAGTATTATATGTTACTGAGTTATTACAATGTTATTATCTAAAAATTAGTATCTTGACTTCTAATTTTCACTATCAGTTAAGGATTAATATCCTGCTTAATTTTTTTATGTGGATCTCAGAGCTGTTTTTTCTATATCAAATACAAAAAATATGTCTCTTTGCATTTGATGTATATAATACAAGCTGTATAAAATTTGTTATATATATATATATATTATATATATAATTGTTTATTCTATTAGAGTTGTCCCAGTTTTTCAGCCTTTGTGCTCTTCCTCCCAGCCCTACCACTGCTCCCTGTCAATCCCCTTACTGTTGCCTGTGCCCAGGGTTATTCATACATGTTCTTTGACTAACCCCTTCCCTTTCTTTCCACCATTCCCCCAACCCCTAGTGTGTTCCACATTTCAATGTCTCTGGTTCTGTTTTGCTCATTAGTTTATTTTCTTCATTAGACTCCTTTTATAAGTGACATCAAACAGTATGTGTCTACCACTGACTGGCTTATTTTACTTAGTATAATAGTCTCCGGTTACAATCATGCTGTCCCAAAAGGCAGGAGTTCCTTTTTTCTCTCTACTGTGTAGTATTCCATTGAATACATGTACCCCAGTTTTTTTAATCCATTCATCTATTGAGGGGCACTTAGGCTATTTCCAAATCTTGGCTGTGTAAATAATACTGTTAATAACATAGGGGTGCATAGTTGTTTTGAACTGGTATTTGGAATTCTTAGGGTATTCCATTTCTGGAACTCCCAGAAATTCCATTTCTGGGTCAAAAGGCAGTTCCGTTTTTAATTTTTTGAGGAAACTCCATACTCCTTTCCATAGTGGCTGCACCAGTCTGCACTAAGGTTCCCTTTTCTCCACATTCTTACCAGCACTTTTTCTTTGTTGGTTTATTAATGATAACCATTCTGGCAAGTGTGAGGTGATATCTCATTGTGGTTTGAATTTGCATCTCTCTGATAGTTAGTGATGTTGAACATTTTTTCATATATCTATGTGCCCTCCTGGAGAAGTATCCTCCTTTGAGAAATATCTATTCAGGTTCTTTGCCCATTTTTAAAATTTTTTAATTTTTATTTTAACTATATTTCATTGATTATGCTATTACAGTCATCCCATTTTTTCTCCACTTTAGCTGCCTCCACCCTGTATGCCCCCCACCATCATTACCCAACCTTGGTTCATGTCCATGGGTCATACATATAAGTTCTTCGGCTTCTCCATGTCCTATACTATTCTTAACCTCCCCCTATCTATTTTGTACCTGCCAATTTTCCTTCTTATGCTCTGTATCTTTTGCTCCCATTCTTCTCCCCCTCCTTCCCCTCCCCACTGATGACCCTTCATGTGATTCCATTTCTGTGATTCTGTTCCTGTTCTAGTTTTTTGCTTGGTTTGTTTTTGTTTTTGCTTTTTCAGGTTCAGTTGTTGATAGCTGTGTTTGTTGTCATTTTACTGTTCATAGCTTTGGTGTTCTTTTTCTTAGATATGCTTCTTTAACATTTCATATAATAAGGGCTTAGTGATGATGAACTCCTTTAGCTTTACCTTATCTGGGAAGCACTTTATCTACCCTTCCATTCTAAATGATAGCTTTACTGCATAGAGTAAAGCTATATATCTTGGATATAGGTCCTTGTTTTTCATGTCTTTGAATAGTTTTTTCCAGCCCCTTCTTTCCTGCAAGATTTCTTTTGAGAAATCAGCTGACTGTCTTATGAGAACTCCTTTGTAGGTAACAGTCTCCTTTTCTCTTGCTGCTTTTAAGATTCTCTCCTTATCTTTAATCTTTGGCAATTTAATTATACTGTGTCTTGGTGTGTTCCTCTTTGGGTCCCACCTCTTTGGGATTCTCTGAGCTTCCTGGATGTGTATGTCTATCTCCTTTGCCAGTTTGGGGAATTTTTCTTTCATTATGCTTTCAAATAAGTTTTCAATTTCTTGATCTTCCTCTTCTCCTTCTGGCACCCCTATGATTCAGATGTTGAAACATTTAAAATTGTCCCAGACATTCCAAAGCTTCTGCTCATTTTTCAAATTCTTGTGTGTTCATTCTCTTCCAGTTGACAGTTTGTTTCTTCCTTTTGTTCCAAATTGTTGGTTTGAGTCCCAGTTTCCTTCCTTCACTGTTGGTTTCCTGTATATTTTTCTTTATTTCACTTTGCATAGCTTAACTTCTTCCTTTATTTTTCACTGTACTCAATCATTTCTGTGCACATCCTGATTACCAGTGTTTTGAACTGTGCATCTGATAGGTTGGCTATCTCCTCATCTACTTAGTTCTTTTTCTGGAGTTTTGATCTTTCTTTCATATGGGACATATTTCTTTGTCTTGGCACACCTGTTATGTTGTAAGGGGTGGAGCCTTAGGTATTCACCAGGGCAGAGCACCCCACTTCACTACATTCTGAGTGAATGTATATGTGGGAGGGGTCAGAGAGGGAACAATGCCACTTGCTCCACTCTTACCCACTTCTGGCCACTTCTCCTGCTTCCCACAAATGAATTGTGCCCTTCCACGTGCTGATTCCCAGGTGGGTAGGCTTGTGTATGTTCTAGGACCCAATGGGCTCCTCCAATGGACCCTTCTGTGAGACTAGCACTTTCTCCCGCCACCACAACCCCACAGGTTTTTATAGCCAGAGGTTTTGAGGCTTTATTTTTCCCAGAACCCAGTGTTGCACAGTCTGTCTTGCTCCCTAAGTTGTTCCTCTCTGTTTATCCACATGTGGATGTGGGACCTTCTGGTCTGCCAGCCACTGCCTTGCCTGCCTGGTCTTCCAGCTGCCACCTTGCTGTGCATCTATCTGCACCTCCCCTGCTGCCCATCTCCACCCCTCCTGCCAGTCTAGATGAATGTTTCTTCTTTAACTCCTTGGTTGTTGGACTTCCACACAGTTCAATTTTCTGGCAATTCTGCTTATTTTTTGTTTTTAAATTAGTTGTTCTTTTTTTGATTGTGCAAGGAAGCAAAGTATATCTACCTATGCTTCCATCTTGCCTGCAAGTCCCCTCTGCCCATTTTTAAATTGCATTGTTTGTCTTCCTGGTGTTAAGTCATATGTGTTCTTCATGTATTTTTGAGACTTAATCCTTGTTCTATGTGTCATTGGCAAATATGTTCTCCCATATAGTTTCCTTTTCATTTTGATGATGGTTTCCTTAGCCATGTAAAAGCTTTTTAACTTGATGAAGTCCCATATGTTTATTTTTTCTTTTATTTCCCTTGCCATAGAAGATAAATCAGCAAAATTATTGCTATGTGGGATATCTGAAATTTTACTGCCTATGTTTTCTGCTAGGACTTTTATGGTATCATTGCTTACATTTAAGTCTTTTATCCATTTTGAGTTTAGTCTGGTGTTAAATTCACCTTGTCTTCTCCAGTTATTAAGTATTCTGGTCCTTCATCATCTTATCTCACCTGAATGGCAGTTCTAGGGTACTCTTATTTCTTGGTGTAACTTCTTATTTGCTCTCCTTGGAATATCAGTATGACACACATCCTTGTCACATAGGCTCTGCACATATTTCTTTATTCTTTCACTACAATATATCCAATCCCTGGACATTAACACGTTTTCACATAGAGAAGGAAAATGAGAGTCAGAGAAAGTGAGTGTTTTGCCCAAGGGCACAAAGTAATTTGGTGAAAAAACTAGACTAATACCACAAATAATCACCTCTTACATACATGTAATAATTTACAGTGAGTCAAATGCTTTACTCTACTTTATGTATTACAATCACAGTCTCAACAAATTAGCAAAGTAATGTGGCATATGGGAAAAACAGAAATGAAATTTTGGAGACTGAGATTATAGTTTGAACATAGTTTGGTGACTTCTAATGAAACTAAACATACACTTACCGCATGACCCAGCAACTCCGGTCTTTGAGCATTTACCCAAAGAAGTTGAAAATATATCCACACAAAACTCTGTACATGGCTATTTACAGAAGCCTCAGTCATAACTAACATTTGGAAGCAACCAAAATGTCCTTCAGTAACATTTTGTGATGTCACAGAATAGATCATTGTGAATGGATAACCTGTGTTATATTCAGACAATGAAATACTACTCAGCACTGAAAATAAATGAGCTATTGGGTTGTGAAAAGATGGGAAGAACCTTAAGTGCATATTAAAAGGTGAAAGAAGTCAATCTAAAAAGGCTACATAATGTATAATTCCAACTATATGACTCTCTGGAAACAGCAAAACCCTGGAGGGAGTAAAAAGATCAATGGTTGCCAGGGGTTGGAGCAGGGGGAGGGATGAATAGGTGGAATACAGAGGAATTTGAGGGCCATGAATATACTCTGCACGATTCATAATGATGGATACATGTCACGAACTTGTACACACCCACAGAATATACAACACCAAAAGTAAATTATAATGTAAATTATGGACTTTGGGCAATTATGATGTTTCAATATAGGTTCATCATTTGTAACTAAGGTACCATTCTGGTGGAGGACCTTGATAATGGGTAAGGCTAGGCATATGTGGCAGCAAGGGTATGTGGGAAATTTTTGTATGTACCTTCCCCTTAACTATTTCTGCTAACCTAAGAGTGGTCTATAAAAATAAAGTTTTAAATTTAACAAAAGATTTTTTTTAATTCATGTCCAGTGTTTTCTCTTTTGTTATTTTATTCTTTAGAAGATTTTCTCAACTTTATCTTCCAACTCTGGTTTCAAGTACTTAATTTCTGTTCTCATGTATTTAATTTGTGATATATAATTTTTGTCCTTGCACATTTCTTTTATACAGCACTGTGTTCTTGTTTCATAAACACAATACCTTTACTTCCTTCCCGAAAGACATTACGTAATAGGATTTAAAAACTTTTTTTTTCTGCCCTTTGGATTGTCTTTGCTTCCCCCAAGTTTATTTTGTTGCTTTTTTTTTTTTTTTACTTCTATCTTTCTCAGATGCTTTGAATATTTGTAGGTCAGGAAGAAATCTGTCCATGGTTAGCCTGGAGGTTATAAGAATTCTGCAGAGATTCTTGAATCCAATGGGGAAAGGTTTCCTCAGTTTTCCTGTGTTCAGTTCAATCATCTTGTTCTCAGCTATATTTGGTATCCTTAAATTCAAGACCTTCTAGTTCACTGTGGTTAGAAAATAAGCTTTTCTGTATCTCATTAATTAGGAAATGTGTCCAGCTCTTGTGGGGATCTGGGGAGCACTAATGCATATACAGAACTTCAACTGATCATCTAGTTTTCAACTCCAACTATGCACCATTTTCAGATGCATGTACTAGCCTCAATTCTTGAGGCTTTTTTGGGTTTTCTGGTGCAGATTATCTTTGTTTTTGGCACCAAATTCTATAAGCTTGGGTTTCAGCTTTCTTCATTCAGCTATTTAATTTAATTGGTGTCCATCAACTTTTAGCTTTCAAATTCTATTGAAGTACCCTACATTTATTACTCAGTATTCTTGGTGTTTATGGCTTTCTATGTCCATCTTCTAACTATAAGTTTCATGAGATTAATATCATTACTCTAATTGTTATGAAGCTTTTCTCAAAGAAGCAGAGGTGAATACAAGTGATCAATCAGCCAAGTTTAAGTAGAGGCAAATATACACATTTTTATATAGTGCACTAATATAGTAACCTATGCAGTTATCATTTAATAATGTTAATAATATAACATAATATTCAGTCACATTAAAAAAGTACTTCAGTGAAGTTTTGGGAGTTTAATTTCAACACTATCAATTTTTCAAATAATTTCAAATATAGGATGTAGTAAAGTAGGTTTACAGTTCTTCATATGGAAAATAATAAATAATTAATAAAGAATAATATAAGAATAAACTCTGTTTTGTGTCCTTACAACTGTAAATTTACTTTGCCCATATCGATTTATATCAATTTGTACTGCATATTATGTTTCAAAATCAATGTTTTCTAAAGTCTAATAGTTGTTCAGTAGTCAAATAATTTTCATAAGTGTATATCTCCTCCTTAGAGATACATGATACTTATTAAGATAAAAGTTTAGAATAGAGAAAATTTAACTTTGTTTAAATTTGGGTTTTCTAAGTATTTTAAAATGTGACAATTTCCCTGCAAAATCTCTATCACTGCACAGTAGAATATTTATTCTGTACAACACATTCTATGAAACTCTGCTGTAGGCTTAATATTTACTCTGGTACTGTTTGCAGACATAATGTGTAATCAATTTTATTGCAATTATTATCAATTCTTTTAAATGTCTTGGAAAAGAGCTATAGTGGATTAGCTTGCCATCATAATAATATTACTTGACTTAAACTTGGTTGATAAGTTTGCTGAGGATAAGACTATACAATTAGTTTTTTATAATGTAAATGTCTTCTATGTGATATATGACTATAGTAGTATCATTATTTTTTGGACCGCAAATATCAAGTATGATCATGATATTTTATGCAAAAAACACAAATATGAAGAATAAATTTCTCCTGCTATCTATACATTTTACCTAGGTCCATAGTTCATGAGAAGTCACACCTCTGTCCTATTTTACTCTGCAGTACAGATACACTTACACTGAAAAACTAACCCACCTGAGAAGCTTAAAATTGTTATTTCAATTATATATTATATCATGAAGTAAATTTACATAAAAACTATTCAGAACTGGGAAGCAAAAATTTAGCTCATAAGACTAAATAATTTCTTGTAGGCAAGTTATTCTCTTACTTGCCTACAAGAAAGTGTCACTTGAATTACTAAAGTAGCTATTTTTCTGCTCTTAGCTCTTAACCAAATATTGGCACCTAAGAGCACTGTCTCTCCTTCAGGAGATCAAGCCAAATACAACTACAGCCCCAAAAAGACATCCTGTCCCTCCTTCAACAGCCAGAAGTCTCCTTTCATAGTTCCAAAGAAAAACAAGAACAAATATTTGCAAAGATTTTTGTCTTGCACCAAAAATGAGCATTAATAAAATCATTTTTAGAGGAAAGCACTGAGATATAAAAACGATATTGTAATGTCAAAGTGGGAAGCATTAATTCAAATATGCAGGAGTATTTTTAGATGGTACTGACAGTTTGCACGAAGCTTGGGAGTGGTGTGACTTGCCTTCATAGGAAAGGAATGGCCCAGCCTGGGAATTTTATTGGCAGATATCATAGCTTAAAAATGCACATGGGATGTCTGTCTTATAAAGCAACAAGTATAATATTTTACATTTTTTCATTTTATGATAGGAATCAGTTACTATACAAGAGAAAAGTTTTCTTGCTATTCTCATTATTCATCTTATTTTTGCTAGACAGTATTAAACAGAAGTCTGCATATTATCTTGGATTTTATGGCTCTCTATGGTTTGTAAATTACTTTCACATACATCGCCTCTTTTATTCCTTGCAACAATTATCAAGGGTTTTATTATTATTTCTGCTTTATCTAAGAGAAAACCGATGATCAAAAGGGATTAATGAATTGCTTAAGACTTACACAACCACTAAATGACAGAACACTGAATGTGGCACCTTAAACTTCCACTTCCAAATCCAAACAGGACACTTCCGCTACCACCCTTGTGACATGTTCTTCCTTCTTTTAATTAGCTTAACATAACTCCGGACTTTACCGAATGTCAGCCTGCATTAGGGAGTTATTTTCCATCACGTGTCAGATTGAAGCATGCAAAATTACCATTTTTTTTCAGGTCAGAAGCATGTAAATATCAGCAATATCAAATCATGTGATATAATGCATACAGAACCCTTGCAAAGATGTTTGATAATTTGCAGTACTACTCATATCTACATGTCCTGTTTTAAAACTAGATCATAAAAGTGTTTAATGTTTCTTTATATTTTAAAACATCAGTTCTAGCCCTTTAAGCTATGCCCGTACACATACAATGATTCCATCAATTTCATTGAGTTAGTTAAGCCCATGCAAGTAAAATCATCTGATGGGTTGTTTTTGACAAAAATGTGTGTTTGTTTTGGTTTTGCAATGAATAACTCAATAAAGTTGGTTTAAAAGGGTTCATTTGTGTAGAAATGGTATAAGTGATGCAATGAGAAAAGGTGCTTGTGGGCAGGGGTTCAAGGGAGTTCTCAGATGACAGAGGCCCTTCTGCGAGGCCTCAGGATCCTGAGAGGGAGGGAGAGTGGTCATGTTCAGAATGCTCTCATTTCCTGCCCTCTCTCCAGGGAGGCATAGATATCATAAAAGGTCCTGGAATGAACTTTTCTGAATCTTAAAATAATTCTTTTTCAGCTTTTAAGGATGGGCAAAATTAAGGTTTGATCTTTCCTTAAAACAAACAAACCAAAAAAAAAAAAAAAATGTCAGTCATCTAAAGAAGAAAAATCGCATTGCCCAAACCATGAATTTAATGACTTGTGTTCATAGATTCTATAATGGTTCTTAACAAAGTATGTTTTAAAAAATACATAGATTTTACTCGGTTTTGACTGAGAGAGAAAAATACGTATAAGAAGAGAGAGATACCTATATGTCAAGGTATTTGTTGTAATAATTATTATTTGAGATATAGGTAGATTCCTTAAGCATACTGGATTCTATCAATGGATAGCATGTTTTATAAGCCAGAGTCAACACTGAATTTTAAACTATATGATGATTAATAATTATTCACATGTTTCATTCATTATTTCATTCGTTCATAATTAAATTTTTATATGTTCATAAAATGCTAACTGTTGTTATAGCAAGCTTACTCAGATACTTTGCAGCCCTGTGGATACAATGTTGACCAGAAGGAAAACATGAGATTTCAAAGTGGCTATTTATCTAATTTCACACCTTTTGTTTTATTTTTATTAAATTTTCTTGTCCAACCTTGAACCCCACCCTTTCTATTTTTAAAACACACATTTTAAATAAAGGCTATAGAGAAGCAGCTTCATTCACATTGCCTTTCAATCTTACAACTTCATCTTTACCACCTTTAGGTAATAAGCACAATAAGTTATACTTAAGGTCAAGCATAAGGAGCTTCAGGAAAAAACTATATGACATGGTGATCTACTTAGACATTAGGAGAACCACAAAGGACCTGTTTTACCAGAGCACTAACTTGTCTATAGCTGAGGCACAGGGGTTTTCATTAACATTTATCAAATCCTCCTGCAGAGAGACCTGGGCTGCTGGTCTCTCTAGAATGAGCATGTCTTTTGGCACTTTGTTGACCAGCCCTCTGGGAGATCAGAAGGAAAGCATACTCAGTAAATGATTCAGGGTTTTAGAATTCATTTCCCTTGCCAAGAAAGGAAAACCAGAGTCTTTGGGGGACTGCGAAGCTCACATATTTACACATGTATTTACTTGAAGAAGTGTGGTACAAATTCCCAGGACTCCAAGGAAAATAAGAATACTGTTTTGTGGTTATATTTGGCAGAAGGACTAGAGATTCAGTGTCATGATAGACAAACATTACAAACACTGAAATAAATGAAATAAGGCATTTATCTTATTTATGCACCACAAATGTTTCAAATAATTCATAATAGTTTTGCAAATGACTACAGGTCCACAGACTTAAGGTTGAATGATATTATGTTGGAACCAGAAGAATCCTACTTGTAAAAAGTAAAAAAAAAAAAATGTTCTAAAATAACAACAAGACACAAGATGTGTATGAAACTGTAGGTCCATTTTATCGTCAGTATCAATGTACATTTTTCTAAGTGACATAAGTTCTATGGTCTATTTTATTGCCTACATCAACCTAGAATTTCTAAGTAAAACATGTTTTAGAAAATATCAGAAATCTAACTTCATTGTACATATTCCCCAGTACCCTAAATTATGCCTAACATACCATGCAAGATCAACAAATATCAATTGACATTGTATTGCAAAATTTGGGGGAAGTGGAATTATTCTATTCTAATTTCACATTCTGAAAAAGATGAAGGATTTCAAGACTGTAAAAATCAAACAAATGTTTTTATGTAATTGTTCCATCAAAGATAATTCACTGAGATTATTTATTAGTCTGCCTGAAAGTCAATCCTACTACTGTCATAGACAGTTTATTTCTATAGTATACAAACATTGAGAAAATTCTATAAATTAAAATATCCAACTAAGTGCTACAATATACAATATAATAACAACCCAAGCACCCATCAGTAAGATGAGTGGATAAGAAACTGTGGTACATATACACAATGGAATACTACATGGCTATAAAAAAGAAGTAACTCTCACCTTTTGCAACAGCATGTATGGACCTGGAGATTATTATACTAAGCGAAATAAGACAGCCAGCCAAAGACAAACACCACATGATCTCACTTATATGTGGAATTTAATGAATGAAATAAATTGATGAACAAAATAGAACCAGAGGCATAAATACATGGAACAGACTGACAGATCTTAGAAGGGAGGGAGTAGGGGACTGAAAGAGATTATCCAAAGAACATGTGTGCATGTATGCATAGCCCACAGACACAGACAGCAATGTGGCGAAGGCCAGTGGAGGTGGAAGAGCTGCCTCAAAGGGAATACTGGGGTTGGGGGAGATAGGGGACGTGTAATAGAGTCACAATTTAATAAAACATTTTCTATAGCAAAGTAATAAGCCTTGACAATGAAACACTAAAAATAAAAGTTAATAGGCATAGTTAAACCAGAGACAGGCAAATTGCAAAACATGTAGGAATTCTAGGTCTACATCTATCTAAATCTGTCTACACTTTTGTATGGACTACAGACATTATAAATTTCTCTTATAGAACTCTATCATAGGAGAAATTTGGCTAATCTATCATGTGATTAGCCAAAATGTCTTACTGGAACTGTTTACATATTCAATTAATCTAAAAGGATAACAATGATTTATAAATGAATCCATATAACATAGGGAGACAGAGTAAAAATAAGTTACTACAAAGTGTAGTCAACCTTGTGTCCTCTAAAGACATCCTCTGAAACTCATTGAGCCAATTTTCCTAGGGGGAGGGAGGGGTCAGCAGGCGTTTAACCTATGAGAGGGCAGGATAATTCCCCAAGAAGGTCCCTTTCCCAGAGTTTTACTGTAGGAAGTGAATGAAGTTAACTGGACAGGAACATCCAGGCTATAACAGTACTATGAATTTGATAATTGGAATAAGTTATAAAAATAAAGGACATTCCACTCTCCTTCACTGCTGAATCACTGGATAAAATTTTGGTGTGCCTACTAGGGGTGTAATGATTATCAGTACACAGTCAGTATTTTAAATATACAAAAACAGTAAGTACAAAAGACTGTATTTTAAGTAAAGGCAATGGATTGACCTCAGTAAGGAATTGTAGTGGAAGCTGTGAGAACAGACTAGAATTAGTTTCCTCCATTAACAAATTACATAATCTCACTTGATCCTTACTTCTTTTTCCCACTGTAATCCTGTAAGCTGAACCGTATTCACTTCACTATAGTTGCTTGAAGGGAAAGACCAAAGCTTGCTCTACCACCTACCCTCTACTCCTACTCCCACTGGTAACACAAACACATACACGAATAATAATGATAAACTGGATTGTCCTTAAGATTCTACAATTTTACTTTAGTTCTATTTACCTGCAAGAAAAGAATTAACAAGCATCTCCTGAACACATAATAGGTTCAACACTGGAGAGCCAAGGAAAAAAAATAGATAGGGTCCCTTTTCTTCCTCGACAAGTTTATCAGGGCACATTTTCACCCGACTGCTTAGTCAATACCTCTACCAAGGACACTGCTCAATCTCACACAAGTGAAATTGGGCAATGCAATACGCTTTTGGAATGAACTAGAACACTAGCAATATTTGAGTGAATCCTTTTCATCAGGTGGAGAGGGAGGGAGAGCATGCCAGATGGGGAGGAAAATGGTCAGTTAAAAAGCAAAGGAAATATTCAGAAAAATAAAAATAACTATTTTTCTCTGAAGTCTACAGAAATGTTAAAGTAATGATAAAATCATCATTTGAATGTTCAAGTATCCTAGGATTACTGTGAACCTTTCAAAAAATTGTGGCTGTAAAAATAGGGGAAAAAACCTCAAAGTTGTATTTGATTATTTTTGGGTTCTAGGTCTGGATGAAGCTCTTTGACGTAAGATTGAACATTCATCCTCAGAGTATTTCAGCAGGGCTCACTGAAGCTTAGAGGAGAATTTGATATAGAATTGAGCCACGAGAAACATATTGACCAGTGTGTTCTAATAATATCTTCCAATAATAGCCAAGAGGATTGATTTCTTCACCTTCCTACTTGCTTGCTTGGAGAAGTAAGAGGCAATCCTGATCACTTAAACATGGTCTTCTTTTTAAATTTTTCAAGCAAAAGAGAGATAAAATGCACGCATTACAGTTCTTGTCTGTGCACTGTTTTGGCGGAATTGGAACAGAACTGGGAAGGAGTTTACCAGAGCCTTTTCGCTCCTCCTTCCATGAAAACCTGTAACCTTACCCTGAGCTACTTGGTCTCTTGCCATAACTAAACTAGGTACTTGGCTGCTGATGGCCTTTTAAATATTAAAATAATTCTACTGCTTAAAAATCTAGACTTTCGCTAATCCTTTTAAGCAAAATAATTCCCCAGTGTGCTGCATGTGACAAGGTACATTTGGAAATAAAAAATTTCTCGTAAAAATTTTTTAAAGAGGAAAGTCATACCAGCGTTCATGAACTACTTAATTCCTCTGGTAGTTTCTTTATTATTGCACTTCCTCCACGACTATGAAAGACACTGGCCAATAAATTCTAAAAAAGAGTCCATTGATTAATCTAAGAGGAATATCTTCTAATATAAAAATATTGAGTGGAGCGGTCCTAGAAAACTCTAGGCTGAGGTTCGTTGTTTCAGGGTGTTTGATGATGGTACTGCCTGTAGACATGCAGTTGTAAGTATTGTGCCTTGTGCTATGATAATGAGCACAGGCTTCTTTTCCTTTCAAAGGAGTCATGGAGTATGATTACAAAAGATTAAATGCTAAGGGCAAAGACAGCCAAAGCAATTACGGAATTCGTTGATCCCTAGGACAATAACTCTTGAAGAGAAAATAATACCTCAATATTTGAAAATTAATAACATAAAATGAGGCAACTTTGTCAAGAAGTAGCGCCCTCTGTTCATTGCAGTTGGCAAGCACAGACCAGAAGTCCGCAACTGCTGGACATATCACTGAGTCCACATTGCTATCTTTTTTTCCTGTATAATTAAAGTAGCTCATGAAATATTGCCTTTTGTTGGTAAAATTTATTGTAGCAGTAATAGAACACCAGACAAGCTTAACGTCTCCACTGTGCTTTTTCCTTGAATAAATTTGACATATAACACTGTGTAAGTTTAAGCTATGCAGCGTGTTACTTTGATATATTCATATATTGTAATATGATGGTCAATGTAGTGATACTTATCACATCCCATAATGATAGTACAATGTGATTTTCCGTATTATTAGACTGCCCATTAGTTAGCTATGTTTATATGCTACTCACTACAAGTTTGTACCTTTCAAGACCATGATTTCTATCCCCCTGCCCCAAACTCCTGGAAACCTCTATTTTACTTAAGGTTTAATTTTTTAGGTTTCTTCATATATATGATATCATACTGCACTTGTTTTTCTGTGTGACTTATTTTGCTTAGTATAATGTGTTCAAGGTCCATCCATGTTGCAAATAGGATGTCCTCCTTTCTCATGGCTGAATAACATTCTGTTGTGTGCCACATCCTTGCTCTCCATTCTCTTCATATCCCTATTTTGACAGGTTGAATAAAGTCCTGGTGGGCGAAACCTACCAGGCATGGGCTCGCTGGGTCTAACCTGTGCCACTGCTTTTCGCAAAATGCCCTTTTCTCCTCTTCTCACCACTGCTTTACATAAACAAACAAATGAAAAACCTTTAACTCTTAAATCGGAATAAGTATATAAATCTTCCCACATTAGTCAGAGGTTGGTATGCTGGATCTGGTATCACATAAGTAATATATTTTCTTTAATGATATTTTGTCTCCATAAGATTAGTATTGATGGCCCCGATTCACAGAAGCGTAAACTGAGTTTCAAAGAATAAAATGAACTTGCTAAGATTTCCCAGCTAATAAATGGAGCTGCTAACAACTATTTTCATGGCATGTAGTTTCCATTGGATTCAGGCAGAAGGTCTTTGTGAGTTCTCATCATTCAGTGATTAGTTACACAGTATGACACAAAAAACAGGATCTCTCTGTGAAATCTAAACCTCTGATCAAGATGTACATGCTTGCAGAAAAGGGCACAGTGGTTAATCTCAAAAGCTTACTACCTGGTTTAGTACTAGAAGAAAGAGCAGTAATTTACACTATTAAGGCATATGTTAGTATTGGAAAAAACACACTTCTATTTGTATCAGTCTCTATTCAAGATGGAACAAAAGTGTCTTACCTCATTAATCCAAAGAAGCAGGCTCAGTAACATTAAATTTATACACCCCAAAGCAACCATTTATAGTACAAGAAATACTCAGCCTCATACACTTAGGAGTCAATGTATGCTACCAATATTGTGCTTTGTATTGTTTTGTTCTGTTTTTTTAAGTTAAGGATATGTTCTAGAGATCAACCTTGACAAGTACAATGAAAAAGTAATAGCTTATTATTGGAAAAACTGCTTTGACTATTGTAAAACATTTCCTAAGTCAGTATAAGATATACTTTCGAGAACACAAATGTAACAGACATATTGGCATTCACTCTCATTTATCTAACCACTATATGTATTCTTATTGGACCACCTCGTGTGTTTCTAATTCTTGTAAGTTGTAGGCACAATAAAGGGAGAATACCAAAATCTCAGTCCTCATGGTTCTCACACTCTCTTACTAAAGAGGCTATTCTGTAGGCACTGTGCTGATCATCACAGGTACAATGACGATAATGATGGCAATGACAGTGACAATAGCTAACATTTATTGAGTGTCTCTTTTTTAATACTCACAGCAGTTCTATCTTTATCCTGATGTGCTGGTACAGAAACGGGGCATTGAGAAGTGAAGTATTGAGTAACTTGCCCAAGGACACATGAATTTAGTAATTAGTGGGATTAGCATCCAAATCCAGACAATCTGAACCTATGCACCCTCCTTACCCTTAGGGAATTTTTCAGTCTAGTGAAGGAAACAAGAGTTAAGGTAAGTAGTTTCCCAAAATAAAAATGTAATTTTAAACTATGACAAATAGCATAAAGGAGAAGAGAGCTGGATTTATAAATGTGTTCAACAGGGAATACTGGCCAGAATTTCACACTCCCCGCCACCCCCTGTCAATTTGGTCAGCAGACTTTATAACAGGATATATTTTGTCTCCACTTTCCAGGAATCACAAGGCCAAATCGCTACCACTGTCACCTCCACCATTCCACACCCAGGAGCCTGCAGGGGTGGCTGTTTGAGTCCTCACTTGACTGTAAATTACGCATGGACCTTGTCTTACTTCCAAGCTTCGCAAAATACTTCAAACCTTTTACCTTGTGGAGCTGATGTTGTTTATAGAGCAAACACCACAGTGGGCCTGCTTGGCACCCAGGCACTCACACCGAAGTGCGGAGTAGTTAGAGCCTAATGGAGCACTTTAGACTAATGGAAACCAAGAAGCAGTGGAATAAATTCTTATTCTTTCCTAACCCTGATGATAACCTTCCGGGTGCTTATTAGGACTCTTGGAAGATGCAGTGGGAGAAGGAACAACAGCTTGTCAAGAAGCTGGGGCCAGCTGAGGACTGTACTCTATTGCATTTCTATCTGTCTCTTCTAATGCCTGGCTTTCATTTTCCTCATTCCCACTTCCCTGGGATTGCACTACCCAAGAAAATGCCCAGCAAATAGAGAAAGCATATGCTTTGCTTCAGGCTTTATTTTCTTGGGAACCACCTAGGGTGAGGGTCAGGACAGGCTTCCCTGAGAAAAGGACAGTACCGACATCATCCGTGCAGAGATAGACTGGAGATGGCTGTCCAGAGGGCTGGAGCTGGGGAGGAGAGAACTCCGGATTGCATGTGCAAAGTTCTGATCAGGGCAGGGCACAGTGCTTTGCAAGAAACAGAGGATAAGTAGGGAAAATATAGGAAAAAAATAATAGTTAACACTACATGCCAAGTATTGCTTTGAGCACTTTACAGCTGTTTTCACATCTAAGTTTCACAAGTTTCTGAACTAGGCACAATTGGCGGTCCCATTTTATAAATGAAGAAAGGCAGAGAAAGGTTAATGTAATGGCCCAAGGTTGTGTAAATGGAGAGGTGGAATTGAATAAGGTGAGAACATGGACATGAATACTATATTGCCTGGGTTTGGGGTCCTGCTCCGCTACTAGAAGTCGTGTGGCTTTGAACTCCCTGTGATGCAATTTCTTCATCTGTTAAATGGACTAATCATCATCTCTCTCTCTTGGGGTTGCTATAGAATCAAATAAGTTAGTATTTGCAAAGCATTTCAAGCAGTTTTAAGTACTCTCATTTTACGTACTGTGTAAGTGTTTAAGAAAGGGTAAAGTCAGTTTCAAGCAAAATTCTGGATTCAGATCCCATACTTTGCATGCACTCTTCTGTCTGTCAATATGTAAACAGTGATGATGATTAGTAATAAATAACTTAGCAAGGTAGGTACAATTGAAGGGTGTGAGACAGTTTTGTAGCTCAGACCTGCTGACTCTTAAAGACCATTGCAACAATATTCTCAAATATGGAGAGTACAGTTTTACAGTGCTACTAAATTTAAAAGCACATAACAAAAGGTGGAAGAATGTAAATCCTATTCCATATAATATTCTCTCGGGGGATTTCACATGGTAAGCGCCATCCAGACAACAATGAAATGCTGTATTCTTACTTGCCCTCATAGAAGTGTTGAATTTACTATGGCTCCCCCATTTCATGTAGACATGTGGAACATATTGAGCAGCAAAATGGTACATTTAAGAAATGTAAAAGGCCTAAGACCAAGGGGATTCTGTTGTTGGAAGAAAACCTGGCCAGACATATCAGGCTTAATTCATGGGAAAGGAAAGCAAGAAAGGCAGCTATAATATTTGTCCTGACAACATAAATGGTTACAGTATTATAACTTATTTGGACTTGGTGTTTTTTAATTAAGCTTGTTTTAATTGTAGTGCTCTTCCATTTTTTTTTAAAAAGAAGCAAAACCATTTTAAATACATACAAAAGTAGTAAGACTTCACAATAGTGCATGGAAATTTAATAATAGCAGGATTTCTGCAAATATTTACACCCCAACACTGTGTCTATAATGGCTCTTCCAGGCAAATAGAAAATCCAGAATTTTACACAGGGTATTTGCACCGTATTGAATAACAGGTATCTTTAGTTTTTGGATATTATTTTCTGAGGCAGTATGGGATTTGTTAAATAAATTTATATCTGAATTCACTAAATCTTATTCATAATACTATGATTTTAAGAGAACTGGAGTGAAGATGAAGATGTTTAAGCCTTTTGGAAGAGTGGCTTTATATGTCCCTATTTTAGAAAAATGCCCATCGTTCACCACAGTATGTACCTGAGATGCTGGGTGGAGGACTTGCCCCGTCACTGACCTCTGCAAAGTCCCCACCATGTCCCACACAAACTCACCTTCCCCTTTGACCTCAGTAGACTTAATAGTCTGTTTCTCACTTCTAAGTCCTCCTTTGCCTCACTTAACAAGATGTTCTAACGGATCTACTCCCAGTGATTTCACAGAGCCAGGATGTTTTCTGGAATACAGTAGTCTGCCATCACCCACAGTGGATATAAAACTGTTTTATACCCTTGGAACCTTCCAGGACCCCAGGACTGACACACCATTTGTGGGTGGAAGACATGAACAGTATCCATGCTACTTAACTAAGCAGGTAGCATGCTCTGTGGCCGTATCTTCGGCAGTTTGAGGGATGACAGCAAAACTAGGATCCACCTTTTTTTCCTTCCTCACAATTTTATAGATAAAAGACATGTTCTTACCTTAGATTTTAGAAACCTCAGAATATGATTTTCCTTAAGTTAAGAACTTTCACCTTTTCACTTATGGGAAGCACTTTATGGCTTCTCTTTGGCCTATATGAATTGCTTGCATTACTACTCTTGTGTTTTGGGGCCATTAATAAGTAAAATAATAATTATTTGAATACAAGATTACTGATACCATGATAGTCAGTCTGATAACTAAGATGGTTACTAAGTGATTAATGGGCAGATAGTATATACAGTATGAGAGGCTGGGCAAAGAGATGACTCGCAACCCAGGTGGGAAAGAGTAGGCATCACACTACTCAGAATAGCACACAATTTAAAACTTATGAACTGTTCATTACTGGAATTTTCCATTTAATATTTTTAAACCCAATGTAATTGAAACCTCAGAAAGTAAAACCATTGAGGCTGGGGGCTAACTACTGTATATTCAACATCTATTTTTATATCAACAAAATACCATAGTAACAACTGAGAAAACTAAGGATTCTATTTACAGTGCAGGCTGATTTCTGCCTTCCTTTTCTTCTCTATTTGTGTTAATGTAAACAGAATATGTTTGAGGAAAACACTTTTCAAGTAGGAATGTCTAGGTTGTTTTCTTTGCATGTTACAAAATGAGGATATAATTACTTGATTGGTTTGATAAATTACCATAATATAAAGCCATGATGACCTAGACAGTCTCATGCATGGTCTGGAGCTTCTCTATGCTTCTAGAAAGTACTTTTGGCAGTAATAAGACTAAAGTTGTTATGCAAAATACTGTTTCCTTTTAACTTTCCTTTCTGTCTTATTTTGTAATGACCATTTTTAAAGTTCACTTTTGATAGCTATTTTAATATCTTATGACCTTTACTGTGTCTATTGAGGATTGGTTTGAAAATCTCATATGTGAATGAAGAATTTTTCATGGAAAAAGCTAGGAAGATGGCCCTTCTGATGAAATAATATATTGACACACATTATTTTCACAGACGATGACTGAAGAAAATCAGTTAAAATTTTATCCATAATGTCTAACACAGGTATTGATCAGGCAAAAGCATATGTAGAAACAAAGACAACAACAACAACTACAAAACCAGTTTTAATAAAATAAAAGAATGGATTGCTATTTGGCTAACGAAAACGCTGGAGTCAAGGGACTCAGTGGTGTTCATTTGTCCCGGCTGAGACACTTAACTCGCTAGGTGACCTTGGTGATTCAGCTGAGCTCCTTATGCTTTGGAACAAGAGAGACAGTCAGAACAGGACAGTAGAAATGAAAAGGGACGGGGAGATGCAATACTACAGTCTTAGTAGTAAACTGACAGGATTTTATAACCAGCTGAATGTGAAAGGGAATTAGAGAAAAGAGTGAATGCTTTTCATATGCCTTAGATAGCTTTGAGATGGCAATATTGCTAACACAGAGAACACAGGAGGAAAGCCAGGATAAGATAAGATTGCATCTTAACACAAGTTAAGGAAGAAATGTTTAGTAGATATAGTTGGAAATAATAATCTAGATCTCAGGAGAGAGGTCAGGTGAGGATATGAATGACTGTCATGTCCGTTATAGTTGGAAGGGCAAGTAGTATGTATCATACTAGAGGAAACCAAAAGAATGGGTCACCTTACTTGGGAATAGTTAACTTATAGGTAAAAAGATCACATAACAGACATGAAATGGAAACAGTTTTAGAGTCTATGGATGAATGACTGAGAAAGGATGGTCAAGGTATAAGAGAGTAAGAAGAGGTTTAATAAAATAGAAGGCAGTCATTCAAGAGAGATAGCGTAGTATGTAAAGAAATAAAAGAATGCTCTCCAGTTCAAGTGAAATAAGCCAGGTGGTGGAAGACAAATACCGTATGATCTCACCTTTAAGTGAAACCAAGTCGAAAAAACAAATAAGCAAGCAAAATATAACCAGAAACATTGAAATGAAGAACAATCTGACAGTGACCAGAGGGGAGGTGGGAGGGGGTAATGGGGAAGAAGGGTTTTCAGGAACAACTATAAATGGCATATGGACAAAACCAAGGGGTGGTGCCATTGGGGGAGGGAGGTGGGGATGGCTGGGGTGGGGGAATCGGTGAGGGGAAAATGCAGATGACTGTACTTGAACAACAATAAAATTTAAGGAAAGAAAATACAACACGCTCAATGATTTAATTATGAGGAGATTACATTTAATCTTTGTAGGAAGAGTTTTGGGCATATTGGAAGCAGAATCTAGATGAAACAGCTTTGAGGAATAAAGAGGAAAAATGTGAAATTGATGGGAACACATTAATAGCCAAAATAGTCACACTACATTATTGCTACTTTGTTTTTAACTTCATTGCATCTTTTTAAATTTTTATTGTATATTTTCCATTACCATTTAGTCCCTCTAGAGCCTCCTTCCCCCCAACCATCACCACTCTATGGTCCATGTCTGTGAGTCATTTTTCCTTTTGGCTCCATCCCGCCGACTGTGATGTCTCCCTCCCCAGGAGCTATCATCTTGCTCTTTGTCTGAGTCTGTCTCTATTTTGCTTGTTAGCTTTAAAAATTTTAAATTCCCCCTATATCATGGGTTTGTCAATTTTTAAAGAGTACGAAATAATAAATCCACTGTTTCCAAAATTTGGCAACTTGGGGTATCCATGATTAGAATCTCAACAGTTTGAATTTCACTCATTAAATCTTGGTTTGAAGTGATATTTAATTGAAGATGGGAAAAGTTCAGAATATTCTCACATGACTAAAGTAAAGCTTCTTTTCTCAAACTCATATAATATCAAAATTAAACTTTAAGTGATCTTAGGTGGTGTTATTTTTTTCAAATTATTTAAAAAAATTAAGACCAGCCAACTATAGGAACATAAACATTTACTCTTATATACATAAAGAACTTAAAAAAATGTCAGACAAATTTTGTCATCCTTTTTCAGAATACTCATAAATACAAATATTTATTTCAAATGTACCTATTCTGTGGGGAATAAATAGGTCACACATTTCTTTTTTCTGTAGTATAGCATGTATATATTTTTATGAATAATTAAGTACATTCATAAACTTACATCTAAATTGTATGTTTTTAGAAGAATAACCAGGTACTTCTGGGACAATAAGGTGCCTTGAGTAAAAATTAAGTAATCATGGAGATATATTTGCTCTCTGGATTTAATGATATATAGCCACTCCAACCCATTAAGATGAATACATCTCCCTAAGTGGTTTATGTTTAACTTTAGAATAGTGTGCACATAAATCAGAACTGTGCCCAATTGTCATCATTATCATTTCACTGTTTCCTCCATAAGTTTTTGTACTGATATTACACACTGGTATGATCTCACAATCTTGTAGCTAGAGATGAGATATCAAATATCTTGGCCATCAGTGAACAGAGATAATATACTGAAGTAGACTTTAAATTGAATATTTTCTGGTTTCATTGCATATCTAGTCGTAAGCTATGATATAATAGTAAAAAAAAGATAATAATGATGGGACTACATGGAACCTCTTAGACTCATATTCCATCCTGGATGACCATAACAATGAGGTCATCATCCAGGATCCTCCTTTCTGCTTTAATTATCAATGAATAATGTCATTATTGTCATGTCTTGGCCCTGCCCGGCAGGGCATAGAGCAGAATCTGGACACTTAAACATTGTTTAGTAGCTCTAACTATAAATGAGGATTACCACACAATAAAACAGCATTGTTTCAGAGACAATGTTAACTTTGTGATTAATGAGGTCACAGATGAGGAACATATGACTGTTTCCAGGTCCATTCCAGCATTTTTCTTAACTTCGACCTCGGCCAAAACTGTCATCACTGATGACGAGATGACCAGATAATGTTTCACCTGTGAGTGGGGCTCTCGGCTGCAATTTAAAATTTCTAAAACTTCCACCAGGCACAGTTCTTATGGAAAGCTGAGATTTTTTTTTTTCCCTTCAAAGAGCTTAAAAACAAATGGGACAGCAAATCTCTGAGGAGGAGGAGCTGCAGATCAATTTGCGGTTTGGGAAGCTGTGGAAGTGTAGACTGTTAGCAGGGTGACTTGGCTGCCCAGAGAGCAGAGCTAAAAAAAGAAATAATTTTGTATTAAGAAGAATCCTAACAATAAATGTGAGGTAATTCTGAATGATATAGCCATTCACAGTGCTGAAGGCTACCATTTTTGATGAAAAGTTTATGAAAGATGTATTGAATCTTTAGCAGCTTGTGATAAACTTTCAAGTCTTTGAGGTTAAGGACCATGACTACTCAAGTCTCTGGACTTCACAGAGCCTTGTACTCAGTGCTGTGGGCCCCTGTCAGCCTTGCAGGGTGAAGTTCTGGCTCAGAGAAAACACGTTTATGTTAACAGTATTCACAGTGTTATGCAGTCTCCTGCTATAGTTGACTTTCTTATTAATTCTTCATGAAGAGTAATTTATAATATATCCCAAAAAATTGTTTCAAGAAGCTGAATGGAAATGTATTTCTTAACTGGACAAGTCTCCATTCAAATGCAGAGGTATGTAATTAGCAAATTATTTTAACTCTCCCTCTGTGACATAAAAATACGGAACTAGTATTTCTGATCAAGATGGTGGCATAGGTAAACACAGTCACTACTTTGCACAATCACATCAACATTACAACTAAAATATAGAAAAAGCATCACCCAGAATAATCAGAAATCAAGTTGAATGAAAGTCTGACAACCATGGAATTAAATAAACTACATCCATACAGACTGGTAAGAGGGATGAAGATGTGGAATGGGCTAGTCCCACATCTACACGTGGTGAATAAAATTTGGGAGGGATAACTCCAGAGCGAGGAGTCCCAGTCCTACACCAGGCTCCTACCAGCCCAGGTTTCCAGGGCCAGCAAGATAAGTCCCCACGGCTTCTGGCTGCAAAACTCAGCAGGGGCTGAGTGGGGGGAAGAAATTCTGGAGCCCCAAGCCGTTCCTCTTAAAGAACCCACATACAAACTCATCTACTCAGACTCACTCCCTCTGAGCTCTGGCACTGGGGAGGCAGCTTAGAAGGTACTAGTGGCATGCTGGGAGAGACAGAGGTGTCTGGAATCAAGGCAAGCAGAGGCTATTGTCCCTTTTCTGGGCCTTTCCCCCAGAGAGCCATAGAGCCAGCAAGCTGGTATCATATTTGAGATTCAATCAACCTGACTAAAACTATTTGACTTGCTTTGGAGATCCTCAGGGACTCTACCTTGCCCAACCTGTGGGCCCACTCAAGCTACTCTTCCATATGAATGGCTGGTCTTGGCTTATGCTGCACAACTTTCTAAATCCTCTCAAACCAGCAACAGCTGGCCTCAGTGAGCCCCAGGCCCCACACTAGCAGCAGCCACCCTAAATTCACAGGTTGGCTTTGCCTAGGAATCTGCAAGCCCAGCACAAGTAGCAGCCATCTCAGATTGCTTTATATCTCAGGCAGGGTGACCCCCAAGGGAAATACAGGTAGTGCCTGTCATTGGTCTGAACCAACTGAGAAACCCCAAGGCCAGCAGACCCAGTGGACAGCTACAGACCATGTTGGAGCACTACCGCCCTGCCCTTGCACAGCTGATCCTCCATGGAGGGTGGAGGTTAGTGGTCAGTGGTCATTTCCAGTCCTTGCAGCTGAGTGGCCTGAGTAAATTCCTCCCATTGATCTGCCAACAATAACCAAGGCTCAACTATGAGAGGAGGGTGTACTCAGCCCAAACAAAGGGTGCACCTCAGTACCCAGCTTGGTTGATGGGGAGGCTTTTCCACTGGACCTTATAGGACACCTACTATATTAGGCCATACTACCAACACAGGGAGTCATAGCAGCTCTGCCTAATACATAGAAACAAACAGAGAGAGGCTGCCAAAACAAGGAGACAAAGAAATATGGACCAAAGGAAAGAACAGATCAAAACTCCAGAAAAAGAGCTAAACAAAATGGATACAAGCAATATATCAGATGTTGAATTCAAAACACTGAACATAAAGATGCTCAAGGAACTTAGAGATGACCTCAGCAGCATAAAAACAATTCAGTCAGAAATGAAGGATACACTAATTGAAATAAAGAATACTTTTCAGGAAAACAACAGTAAAGTGGGTGAAGCCAAGAATCAAATCAATTATTTGGAACACAGGGAAGAAAAAAACAACCAATCAGTACATCAAGAAGAAAAAGAATTTAAAAACAAAATGAGGATAGTTTAAGCAGCCTCTTGCATCATGGAGTTTAAGACAGGGAAGAGAAAGAGCAAGAAATTGGAAATCTATTTGAAAAAATGATGAAAGAAAACTTCCCTAATTTGATGAAGGAAATAGACATGCAAGTCCAGGAAGAACAGAGAGTCCCATACAGGATGGTTGCAAAGAGGTCTACTCCAAGACAAATCATAATTAAAATGCCAAAAGTTAAAGAGAGAATCCCCAAATCAGCAAGAGAATAGAAGTTAGTTACCTACAGGAGAGTTCCCATGGACTGTTGGCTAATTTCTCAAAAGAAACTTTGCAGGCTAGAAGGGATTGGCAAGAAATGTTCAAAGTCATATAAAGCAGGAATCTATAGCCAAGATTGCTTTATCCAGCAAAGCTATCACTTAGAATGGAAGGGCAGATAATGAGCTTCCCACACAAGAAAAAAGTAAAAGAGTTCACCATCAGCAAACTATTATTATATGAAATATTAAAGGGAGTTACTTAAGAAAAAGGTCAAAACTATGAACAATAAAATGACAAAAAAGAATACATATCTCTCAACAGTTGAATCTAAAAAACAAACAAAGCAAACAAGAAGAACAATAGAATCATGGACACAGAGAGTGTTTTGATGGTTGCCAAATGGGAGGGGGGTGTGGGGGAATGGATGAAGAGGTGAGGGGGGTTAAGAAGTACAAATGGGTAGTTACAGAATAGCTGTGGGAATGTGAAGTACAGTATAGGAAACGGAGTACTCAAAAAACTTATATGCATGACCCATGGACATGAAAAATGGTGTGGGGATCACCTGAGGGAATGGGGTTGCGGGTGGAGGGGGGCAAAGGAGGAAAATCAGGACAACTATAATAGCATAATCAATAAAATGCAATTTAAAAATATGGAGCTAAATATGGGCAATCCTTTCTAAAACACTTAAATACTCTATTATAATATTTCAGAAGTGAAAGAAACCTTAGATGTCACCCAATCTAAATCCTACATTTAACACATAAGCAAAATGTAGTGATGACTTGAAAAGGGTCACAATTTTACTGTAAAATCACTGGGAGAACCCAATGTCACAATTGTCTTAAAAATATTTTTATTCTGAAAAGTATAACATTTTGACATTTTAATCACATTCACGTGATCCTATTTTTTGACAACATTTAAAGGAACGTTCTGGAGGCAATCTTGACCTCTACATTGTCTCTGAGCATATGCCAATAATGCAGGTGCTTTTATATTGTAAATAAATGTAATCAAACCAAAATATTCATTTTTTTCTATGTAAATGAACTCTCTTACAAGTTAACTAGGCCTGTTCATTGTGGTCTAACAGTCGACCTAAAAGTCGCTTTTGACTGTGCATTTGAAACAAACATCAAGTAGGAAACTGAACAACGTGCATCTGCCATCCTGCTTAACACTTGACACTGAACTTTTTGCACGTCTGTCATGTATTTCATTAACATGGCCAAACCTAATGTTCCTCAAGGTAAAATATCGAGAATCTGTAAATCTACAATTACACCATACTTACTAAGAAAGAATTTAAATTTATTAACTGCAAATCTAACAATGTTTTTCCAGTTTATTTAGAATTGCTAATGTAATGACATGACTGTGTGATATAATGGATAAAGTAAAATGATTTGAGAAGCATGTTTTAAATGAGTTTTAAATACAAATGGTTGATGTTCCACAGGAGATATAAACAAAAAATAATTACTTCTGTGAGACTGAATTTTCTCTGAGGTAGAAATGTTCCCAAACCATCAGCATTAGAAATGAATTCAAGTGTAATAACCAAGGTAAGTGAGTTGCTGCGTCTGGTTCAAATTGGGTTCTGGCAAAACTTTTGGGCAAGTAAGTTTCAGAGTGTCACAGTAAATGGAAGCTTATTGATATAAATATGTATGAAGTAGGGGATCATTTTGAAGTAGAAATCTAATTTCTCTTATGTTTTGCCTTTATCCTTGAAGACTAAAAGATGACCTGAATTATCAAGAACACTACTATTTAAATGGGCAGAGACTATTAAGAAAGAACTGTGGAAACCTAGGTAACAGTTTTTCAAAACAGCGTCTCGGATTTCAAAGATTTCTGTAAGGTGACATCAATCCACATATGGATTATATCATTCTTGACATTTCACTGAAAGGAGTAAGCTACCACCTCCATGAAAAAATTCAGTGTCTGAGGATATTCTTGCCATGGAATGCTTCTTCAGGCCCCAAGGTGTGTTTATTTGACAAGAAGTTGGAAGGAGGGCAGGGCATGGGGAAAGGAGGTTGTTGTTATTGTTTGGTCTTCATATTTCTATAAGCATAAACGGAGTTATTTCTATAACTTTTTACTTCAACTTAGATTCTTTTCAAAATGGGGGGGAATTAGAATCCTGGATTTGTGGGTAGAGTGGTTTTATCTTTCTTTTCATACAGAGGTCTTTCTGTCTGGGGGTCTCTGCGGTCTCTGAGAGGAAGATGAAGTGTGAAAGAATCAAACCGCCCTTTGTCTTCTGTCACACTTTGGACGTTGTTGATAAGATTCTGTCCTTTGGACTTTAAAACATTTGAAACACATTTGCCAATATTGTGAAACTGATGTAAAACAAAATAGGTGAAGGTTTGCACAACAGCCCTGTCCAAGGTTAATTTTATCATCCTCCTTCCAATTTTAGGGATAAGGAAATGGAAACACACACAGTTAAAGCAACTTGCTAGCTGAGCCAGGATTTGAACTCCAATGTTCTGAATGTAGAGATGACCTTTTAACCATCGTGATCCACTTCTTACCTGAGGGTATATTTTCTAAAAGCAACTGCCTAATAGTCTGAGGGTGCTTTTTATTTTTTAATATATTTTATTGATTATGACATCACAGTTGTCCCATTTTCCCCCTTCATTCCCCTCCACCCTGCACACCCCCTCCCACCCACATTCCCCACTTTAGTTCATGTCCATGTGTCATAAAGTTCTTTAGCTTCTACATTTCCCACACTACTCTTACCCTCCCCCTGTCTATTTTCTACCTACCATCTCTGCTACTTATTCTCTGTACCTTTTCCCCCTCTCTCTTCCTCCCACTCCCCTGTTGCTAACCTTCCATGTGATCTCCATTTCTGTGGTTCTGTTCCTGTTCTAGTTGTTCGATTAGTTTGCTTTCATTTTAGGTGTGGTTGTTAATAACTGTGAGTTTGCTGTCATTTTACTGTTCATGTTTTTAATCTTTTTTTTCTTAGATAAGTCCCTTTAACATTTTGTATAATAAAGGCTTGGTGATGATGAACTCCTTTAACTGGACCTTATCTGAGAAGCACTTTATCTGCCCTTTCATTCTAAATGAAAGCTTTGCTGGATAGAGCAATCTTGAATGTAGGTCTTTGCCTTTCATGACTTGGAATACTTCTTTCTAGCCCCTTCTTGCCTGTAAGGTCTCTTTTGAGAAATTAGCTGACAGTCTGATGGGAACTCCTTTGTAGGTGACTGTCCCCTTATCTCCTGCTACTTCTAGAATTCTCTCCTTCATTTTAATCTTGGGTAATGCAATTATGATGTGCCTTGGTGTGTTCTTCCTTGGGTCCAACTTCTTTGGGACTCTCTGAGCTTCCTGGACCTCCTAGAAGTCTATTTCCTTTGCCAGATGGGGGAAGTTCTCCTTTATTATTTGTTCAAATAACTTTTCCACTTGTTGCTCTTCCTCTTCCCCTTCTGGTACCCCTATAATTTGGATGTTGAAACATTTAAAGATGTCCTGGAAGTTCCTAAGCCTCTCCTCATTTGTTTGAATTCTTGTTTCTTCATTCTTTTTTGTTTGGTTGTTTCTTTCTTCCTTCTGGTCCACTCCATTGATTTGAGTCCCAGTTTTCTTCCTATCACTCTTGATTCCCTGTGCATTTTCCTTCATTTCATCTAATTTGCGACCAAAATCAACCAATTCTGTGAGCATCCTGATCACCAGTGCTTTGAACTGTGCATCTGATAGGTTGGCTATTTCTTGGTCACTTAAAAGTATTGGCTCTGGGGCTTTGATCTGTTCTTCCATTTGAGCCATTTTTATTTTGGGGGCTGGTGGCACCTGTTACATATGAGAGGGGGAGCCTTAGGTGTTCACCAGAGCAGGGCAACTCAGTCACTGGGTTGTGACGCTGTATGTGGGGGTGGGGTCAGAGAGGGAACAATGGCATTTGTTCCACTCTTTCTCAGATTTCAGCCTCTGAGGGTGCTTTTTAAAAGTGAAATTACATCAAGTTGTGGTAAACAAATTAGGCGTATACAACAAAATTATTAGTCTGTCATTAAATATCCATTCTGAAAATTCCTTTTTAAAAAAGACACATTCTCAAAACTGCTCTACATGTTAAGCAAAGTTGACAATGTCAGACAAAAGGAATGAATGAAACTGAAATAGAGCAGTGGAGAAAAAGGTCACTAGCAATGTACACATGAGAAAGCCTCTTCTCACTGCAGTAGCTGGATGCCATGGAACCAGTAACTACATGGGATTATAGAATCTACCCCATAGACAATAGGGCATGCTTCCATCAAATAACTGTTGCATACACATTCATTCTGTCTTCTTGTACAACCCTACAATGTTTCAAGGTGTAAGTAACTATGTTCAGCAAAGCAGCATATGACGAATGTAAATGAATGTAAACTCGGGGCAGGAAAACATGAAAAAAGTTGTATATCTGTCAGAATTTTTTAATAAGGTTTTTAGTTTAAAAACTTGAAAAAGAAAAACTGGGCAATTCCTGTGGCCTCTCTGTTATTGCTTTCTAAAATACCAACAAAGTGCAAATAGTTCACTGATACTCAGTGAGCCAACACAATAACTTTTTCCCTCCTTTTTAGATCCTAGTTTGTTATCATTAATTATCACAAGACATAATATTGTCTTGATAGTCCAGACATTCAAAAGTTATGCAAACTTTCTCTTCTAATTTCATGTCTCTTCAGAATCACTGCTATGAAATTGATTTTCTCATATATGAATATAATAGGATGATTAAGTCCATTCTTACTTTTAAGCCAAAAGTCTAACAGAATAAAAGGGCAAAATACCAAGAGGTTACTAATTTATAGCAATCAATTTTAAGTTGTTTACTCAAATTTCAGTACTTTTTCCACAATCACCCCCTTTTAAAAATAATATACACATTGGCTTGGTTACTCTTTCAGTCCCTCTCCTTTGGAAGACAGAATTTTAACTTGAATCCCATGCTTGAAACTTTGGTGAAATGTAGGAATTATGAATAATCCATGAAGACAATTTTTCATAGATAATAACATAAAGCTTTTTCCCCCCAGAATTTCTGTGTAGTACTTCCAAGTTTGAAATTACCTTCTTCATGCACTTTTAATTTCCTTTCTTATTTTTTCACATACACTTTTAAAATGTTAAAACAGTTCCAAATGATGTATCCTGCAGCTTAGGACAAGAATGCCAGTAGAAAAAACAAAGATATTCTACATTTCCAAGGTATGATTTAATCCTCAAATAGGCTTGCCCATTCCTGGTGGCTGTTTAGCTGCATATTATAGAGATAATAATACCTTATGAAAACACCAGGAAAGCATTATTACCTAAATATATGGACTTGTCAATGTGAAGCCAGCTTTCCGAACTTTATTGAAAGGTGTTACATGACCTAAACATTTCCAGTTGTAGTGCAGAGAGTTAGAGAGGCTTATACTATAGCAGAAAACCACAAACAGCTGAGACCTCCTTCCCCAAAGGCTGTAAGTTCAAAACCTGATGCAAGTCAGAATCACCTCAGAACATTCAACCAACGCAGACTCCTTGATCTTACCAAAAGAGATTTGATTCTGCTGCTCTGCTATGATACTTGAGAATCTCTATGAAATGTAAATAAAGCATTACAGGTGAATAAATAATTACATAACCCTTAGTATTGCTGATACCTAGCTAACTTTTAGAAAGACATCTATGCTGGACATATGTTGAATTTTGAACTACCCTGCAACCAAACACTTTTCTCATTTGTAGAGAATCACAAAACATGAAAGAATGAGGCCTTATATCTTTACCTAGTATATGTTAAAGAAACACATACCCTCCAAAAAATGCTCCACCTTTGATCAGCGAGCATCCACTCTCAGGTAAGGAAAAATAAAGCCTGTTTGTATGACAGTTTAATCATACTTAAAGAGATACACATATCTTTAGTCTTAGCTGAAAAATGAACTTAGAAACAGGGGAAACTGTCCCTAGTGCATTCCCTGACTTGATAAATGACCTTAAGCACATCACTTAATTCTATCAGCCTTTAATTCCTTTGTTTATAAAATGAGAAGGGAAGATCTGGTAATCTCCAAGGGTCCTTCTCTTAGAGGAAGTATCTCTTCCTCTCAAATATTTCTCTCAAGTATCACCGAAAACACCAGTAAGTAGAGGGGAAAGGTTTTGCTGCTTTTTCCTTTCCAAACTCACTGTGGATCAGACTGTAAAGTGATCACCAAAGCAAACCAGCCAATACTCTTTACAAAAACCAGAAGAGTGAGTCCAGCACATGCACACAACATGGCTGTGACTTTTCTGTCTGCTGACAGACATCAGATCTTGTCACTAGGACAGTCAATGGGGTGTAAAATCCTGTGGAATTTGCTGAACTGAACAGGACACCACACATAACGATGGGAACCTCAGACACTGGCCATGTCATGTGTTGTCATCGCTGATCCTGTTCCTGTTCTCACTCCAGGGCCAGCCAGAGAGTCTGTTATTTATATTAAAGTAAAGACTGTTCAGATCAGAGCAGATCTTAAGCAATTATTTTGACTTAATCAAGACCTTCTCTTTTATTTCCAAGTTAATGATTTGGTTTTTGAAAAATATACATCCCAGGTCACCAGCTTTATCCTAAAATTTGTGCCCTAGAACACTAATCTGTCATGCTCTTCATCATCTGGGATAGGGACTGGAAACGTAATCTCATACAGTAACTCTATATCCTGTTATGTCATACAAATGAGCTAATAAACATTGTGCCTGAGAATGATACAGCTTGGAGCCTGAAGAAGTTAGACACACAACTGCTCATGCATAGTCTTCATTAGAATTAATATAAAAATCTGTACAGACAAAGCAGGAATGCACTGTCTTACATAATTGTTTGTTCTGCAGACATGATACACGTCAAAAACAAACATTTAATTAGGATAAAAAAGGGGGCTTCACAAAACAAGAAGCACTTTATAATTTGTGAAAACAGTTTAAAGTTTAAAAAAAAAAAACAGTGAAATGAGGAAGGGCCAGGATAGGTAAGAAGCCAGAGTTCAGAAAAATAGAATCAACCAGATATAAACACAGATGATGTGAAAATCAGTTTAAATCCCTAGATTTCTGCAGTTGAAAAGACATACAAAATAAAACCTACAAGAAAAATGAGTCATTGAGAGATTAGGTAATCTGCCTAAATTCCCAGGACAAGACCTTGGCTCTCCAAACTCTTGAGACAATCTTTTCAATATATCCCATACCTTCAATTTGGGATTATCTTAATATTTTTACTGAATGTAGGTGGTTCAAATTGGAGAGAGATTATCATCTTTCTTCATTGACGACAATGGGATGAAAATGAGAAAGCCAAATTATGTTTGCAAGTAAGGAGTCAGATAATGAAGAACATGTTGGAGATAAGGATTTTAAACTGTGTTTTGTCAGCTGAGAGTCTATGGATGAATTTAAACAAAACAACTACATGGAGAGGTTTACTTAAGAAAATTACACTGGCTTGGTGAGGTAAGTGGACAAAAGAAGGTGAGGTAGCATTGTGACTGAATCAGAAAGAGTTACCATAGCCTGATAAGAGGATCAACCTGAAATAAAACAGACATAGAAGCGCTGAAATCAGTAGTTTTTTATAAGATGGAAATATTAGTCTTGAGTAGTATTTAATAGGTGAAAGTAAATTGCTGGTGCAGGTAAGAAAGGATTATTTAGTGTTCCAGATTAAAGTATGGGGGCTGCAGTCATGTGGCAGAAAGAGCTTTTTAAGTGTAGAAAAATTCTGTTCAGGACATCTTCAGTCTGAAGGTGTATGAGAAAGGTAATGATGACTTGAGTCCCTGGAATGAATCTCCTAACATTTGGACAGGGAGATGGAACAGAAATGAGAGAATGAGTAGCCTTCAGCATGTAGGTGATGCCATCAGGGTAGAGGAGAGTGCTAGAAACCATGAGATGGATAAGGATGGAATCGTATAACATCATAGAATAAGGAGTTACAGCATTTGCTACTACTAAGTAGCAACTCTATAACAGGATATCATAATTAGGGTAAGATTAGACTAATTTTGCAAATCACCCTAATGTTGGCTAAAATTCTCCTTCATGCTCCATACTAATTCAAACACTTCCCAAGATTAGCTGAAGACTTTAGTATCAAAATATAAAACATTTGGACGTAATTTTCTATATCTGTCCTCCTAGGTCACAAGTAAATTCTATAGTTTGAACCTTATAGTTTATATTTTTTGAAGTCTGCACTATTATATAAAGAAAATTATTGGCAAAGTCACCAGTTAGTGACACATGAAAGTGATGATTATCAGTTGAAACTTCACTCAAGGTGAAAGTCAGTGAGAACTAAGTACGTGTTGGCCATGATGATTGACTAATGAATAAGAAACCCTCCCAGCCACAGGTTCACAGGTGTCAGAGAGAAATGGGAGCAGCTACAATATTAATATATATTGCCACATCATTATAAGACTATGGGGTTGAAGAAAAATTATGTTTAGATTGTAACAGGCTCTTTCTACTGCTTTAAATAGAAATAGTGGCATAAAGAAGAAAAATAAAATAGGAGGAAAATCTAAGAGGTGATGGTTCTTAATATAAGATATATTATTGCAGGGATTCCATCCACAGTCGCTAATGTTGGAAAGGTCTGGAAAAGTGAAATGGAATCTTTGTCAGGAGGAAAGGACTTTGAGAACACTTGGAGAATGACATAAGTGTTGGGAGTTACCACCCAGATCTTGAATCCCTGCCAAAGATATCAAAGCTTAACATGAAGAAGAATTAGACATTTTCCTTGACTAAGAAAGGCACAAAGCATCTCTATCAATAAAAATATTTCATAATGATAAGATTAATCCATGAGAAAACTGTAACTGTCTTAATTGTATAACTTCATAATTTGCAGGTAAAAAAAAAGGGGGGGGGGACAACCAGAGGATAAAGATGTAAATTCATGCTGAGATAAGGAGACTTAACATACTTCTCAATAACAGATAAGACAAATAGAGAAAAAGTTACTAAAGATAGACAAGTTATGTAAACTTTGTTAATGGTGTTTTTTAGGATCCAGTGATACAGAATTTGATTCTTTTCAGGTGATGTTACTGCAATTTTTGCACTAAATGCTGGACCATAATCAAGTTTAATAATTTTTTAAAGATTGAAATAGTTGAGAGTATGTTCTCTGAACACAGTGGGATTAAGCTAGAAATTAATGACAAAACTTAATTGGTATTCTTCCAACTGTTTAGAAATTAGCCAATACACTTATAAGTAACAAAAGGGTCCAAGAACAAGTCACAATGAATTAAATAATAATAAAAAAATAAATCACAATTCTGGGATCACATAAAACTATGCTTTGAGGGTAATTTGTGATTTTAGCATACCTCTTAACAAAGAAGATTGAAAATCAATAGTATCAATATCCATATTACAAAGTTCAAAATAAATTTAAACCCAAGTAAAGGAGTAAGGAGGAAATAATAAAATAGCAGAAATAAAAGAAAGAGGAAACAAATGTGTATTAGAAAGACTCAATGAAAACAAAAGATAGTTCTCTAGAACTGAAAAAATTGACATACCACTAACAAGACTAATAAAAAATATATATAAGAAAGTAGCCCTGGCTGTTGCCAAGGGCTGTTCCCAGTCAGGGCAAATGCCTGGGTTGCAGGCCAGGTTCCCAGTAGGGAGCATGTGAGAGGCAACCACACATTGATGTTTTTCTCCCTTTCCCTCTCTCTAAAAAATTAAAAAATAAAAATAAACAAAAAATACAAGAAAAATATAAGAAAGTCATCTATAACTTAATAGAGAATAAAAATATCACTATAAATCCTATAATCCTAAGAAAAAGTTAACAGGATGATAATATAAAAATGTTAAGCCAATACATTTGAAACTTTAGATAAATCAGACAAATTTCTACCAACAAAACATTATGAAAAAGGAAAGAATCATTAAAAAATCTGTATAGTGGTATATGTCCTAAAGATATTAAATTTGGAATCAGAAACTGCCCCTAACTAGATATCCAACCCCAGATAATTTTGTGAGTGAATTTTTCCAGCCAGTAAGGAAGAAATACTGGCAAATTAAAACACTTCCGTACACTAGAAAATGCAGGGACACTTTCCCATCTCTTGTTTTTCTCCCAAATTCTGAAAATAAAATTACAAAAAGCAAAAAGATAGGGTAATATCTGTGAAAAATAGTAAAAACAAGAAAAAAAAAAACACTGAACCAGAAGCTGTCTCAGAGTTGGAAAGAAATACCATAAAATTGTTATAGAGTACCAACCTATTTAAAAGACCTTATGATTTCTGTTCAGCTAGATTTATACATCAATGAAATATGAACAAGAAGTTCTAAAGGTTGGCAAGTTCAAAGAAATAAATAAAATAGGCATCTAAGATAAATTAATATGAGTACAGAAAGATACAAAAAAGATGGTGATAAAAAAAGATTTTTTTAAGTATGGGAAAATGAAAGAAGAATAAGAGAGAAAGAGAGAAACAAGAGAGATGGCCAACAGTCAGCTGAGAAGATAAAAACAAAACCAAGGAACCCAAATTACCTATATTTGCAGTTGTGAGCTTTTAGCAGGCTTCATCAATTTTCTCATGTTCAGTTGAAGTCTCTGGGGTGGTTTGTGCTCTGGTGGTCAGGGAACCCTGCTCAGTGTTAACAAATGCACATTGTAACTCACTTCTTAAAGCATAACAGAGATATTTCTCCTACTTTAGTGGGGGGTATGTGAGAAGCTTGGGCCTGATGGAGATTGATGGCAACCTTGGAAGGAAACGCGGATGACAAATTGTAGGCTTCACACTCTTCACACGGTGCCCTCTTGATCATTACCAGGACTGTGTTACTCCTCACTACTCTTCTCATCCAAAAGGAGTAATTTTTTTTGTTGACAAATAAGGTTACCTTCTCAGTGAGGCATGTTTTATTTTCCTGTATTAACCTTTCTTTCATAAATTGACATGTGTTGGGGTCCATGGCCTGAAATATGCTAAAACTATTGGGATAGTTATGAAGTCATTTATCGGTGGTTTTATTAAGTAGAAGTTCAACTCTACAGCATTTTTACAGTTTCTGTGGGGTGAAAAAATACTTGTCAGCAGCAGGCCTGAATTTTATATTCAGAATATTATGACTGCAATGCAACTGCTTTTCCACTGTACCACGCATTGGATTCTTGCTATATCAGACAGCACAAACCACCCTTCACATATACAGAAGTTCGGCTATTAAATGTTTGCGAGTAGACATGCATTTAGTGTGCTGTTCAGTATGTAGGCTCCACCGCCCAAGCTCAGTGGGCTCCAGAAGCATATCAACACAAAATCTCCAGATAGTAGGGGTATAATTTGGATTTAGGAGGCAGAATGTCGTTTGCAGAAAGTGGTGTGGCCTACGGGCAGTTCAAACCCGTGACCCTGGGTTTATGAAAAACACTTTCTCGGGAACTGAAATAAAATACTGGAGAAAATGACGCCACCAAATAAATATGAACAAATTGAGATTTTACTTAACAGAACAAAAGATTTCAATGACTCCTGAATTTTTGTGAATGATCCTAAGTAAATATGTAAGAAAAAGAAAACTTAAGTTTTGTAAAAAAGGAAAAGCTAAATATATATACTAATGAAATGGGATCGTTTTAAAAAGTACTGTAATTAATTTAAAGAAACTAGAGTTAAATTTTAAGAACCATTTACATACATCCTACACTGTAATAGTAATTTTATTATCATGGCAAATAAAATTAGTAATGCTCACTTAGATTTCCCCAAACAATACTTCGTTATATCTCAAAAAATGATTATTTTGACTACAATATGTCCTTTATACAAAAAAAATTCTTACTCGTTGGGATGAAATGGACAAGAGTATTTTGCTTTATGTAATTGTTTACTCTACCTCTGCTTTACAAAAAAATAAATATGCGAGTAAGACAAAAACAAAGAACCGCTGGCAAGAGTGCCTTTCTTTGCTGCACTGATTTCTGCCAGGTGCACTGACAACTGCCAGGGGCCTCCTCCATCCCTCCCATCCTCTGTGAAAGACCAGTCAAATTCCACTCAGCCCGAACGGGTTAAGAAAAGTTAAGAATTCATGAAAGGGCATGGCATTAGTTATTTAAAAGTTGCCTTTAATTTATTATATTTAAAATAATAGTTGAGAGGATTTTGTTACAAAGATTTTAAATAAAATGTCGTATTTTCTTCTCCAAGCTGGTGGAAAATAAGATTCAAAGTGAATTATACAAAAATAATTAAAATGGAAAAATATAAATGTGAAACCAAACAGAAGCAGTTCAAAGACAAGCCACTGAATGATTAGGGGTTAATATCCAAAATTTATAAAGAACTTATAAAACTCAACACCAAAGAAAACAATCCAATTAAAAAATGGTCAAAGGACCTGAAAAGACACTTCTCCAAAGAGGACATACGGATGGCCAATAGACATATGAAAAAATGTTCAGTGTCACTAACCACCATAGAAATACAAATTTAAAACACTATGAGTTATCACCTTATACCTGTCAGAATGGCTATGAACAATAAATCAACAAACAAGTGTTGGTGAGGATGTGGAAAAAGGGGAACCCTTGTGTACTGTTGGTGGGAATGCAGACTGGCACAACCGCTGTGGAATTAAAAAATGGAACGGCCTTATGGCCAAGTGATTTCACTTCTGGGAATATATCCTAAGAAACCCAAAACACTAATTTGAAAGAATATAAACATCCCTGTGTTCACTGAAGCTTTATTTACAATAGCCAAAATTTGAAAGCAGCCCAAGATCCATAAATGAATAAGTGTATAAAAAGCTGTGGTACATATATACAGAGGAATATTACTCAGTCATAAAAAAGAGGAGATCTTATCATTTGTGACAACATGGATGGACCCAGAAGGTATTATGCTAAGTGAAAAAGTCAGCCAGGGAAAGACAAATAATACCATGTGATTTCACTTCTACGTAGAATCTCAAGAACAAAATAAATGAACAAAGAAAACAGACACATATATACACAAAACAGACTGATCCTTGCCAGTGGGGAGGCAAGCTGGGGGAATGGGTAAAAAAAGTGAAAGAAGTGAGAGGTACAGGTTGGCAGTTACAAAATAATCATGGGAATGGAAAGTACAGCACAGGAAATACAGTCAGTAATATGTAATAATGATGTATGGTATGAGGTAGGCATTAGAAATATCTGGGGGAACACTTTATAAAGTCTATGACTGTCTAATCACTATTCAGTACATCTAACACTAATATGAAATAATAGTTAACATAAACTATAATTTAAAAAATAAAGAACACTTTTTTAAAAAGAAAAAGTAAGTAATAGTAGATGTTAGAGCCTCAACTAGCCATGGAATGGAACACAGGTAAGCGGGTTAACTACCCTGTGTAGTCACATAAGCTTTGTGGCCAGAACATCTTTATGAGTTCCCTCCCTGTACTAGAAAATTTAATTTGGGTGATAAATAAATATATTAGATAAAATTGAATAATATACTTAAATTGGTAAAGATGAAGATTATAAAATGCTACTTTCATAGCAATGTTGGTATCTGGTTAAATGAACAGCAAATCTGTTTATATAGCATGTTCAGTTTAAGCAGTTTACGTAGATAATTATTTTTAAAATACACTTAAAAATCACAAACTTCCTAAACATACAAGATTCCATTCTCTCCCTGAACATTATGAATACCAATAAGAAAATTTACTCTTTTATTTAAACATGTTTCTTAATTACACCCTTTATTTTACATTTATGCAGTTTGCCAAACGATGTCAGATGTTTTGAGGAAATCAGTACATATAATGGGCATGGCTTTTCAAGAGAATATTAGAAAATTCAGAGCCCTTACAAGTATTTGAAAATATTTTATAAATTTTTGGAATGTCATTTACTGCTAAAATATATTTTCACCTACAATGTGATTAGGACATACACAAGGAATCAGTTTCTGAGATTAAGGACCTAACAAATTAAAAATCTTTTAAAAAAATCAGCAAAGATTCAGACTTAAGTATTTCATGCTTTTTCACTTTAATGATATACATATACTATTTCTCAATATCTATTTAGAATGAAGATCTGTTTCTAAAAAGAGAAGGAAATTGTGCATTTTACTGTGGCCCAAAAGCAGAGAGCAAGGCATAACCACTAAATTTATTGAAATGTGGAACACATTTCCCCCAGAAATTCAAAAGCTATTCAAACAGAGCTCCAACTTAATGGAAGGTAGAAGATAGTTTTTAAATATTATATGCCTAGTGAATCTGTTTAGCTGTGGTATTAAAGATGCTCTTTGGAATAATATTTTCAAAGGCAAATTATTTGAAATAAAAACAGTTTTGACTCTTCAATCATTTACAATGTATACTTAGAACCATAAACCTTATTGCAAAAGAAGAGGAGATTTCTTTTGTGTTTAGGAGCAACACACTAAAGGCAGTTCATTTCTCTCCTATGCTCCATCTTCATGGTATACTTGAAAATGACTTTCAGCAATCAGATTCAACAAATTTTAACTAGCCGATTCTTAAAATCATCATGGGTCATATAATATGAAACTTTTTTTATCATCTATTTGGCAAAGCATGAGAAATTACTGGGCTTTGATCTAACCTCAGAAAACCATTGAGGATCGTATCACACATTTTATTTAAGCCACAAGCACCTAATAGTGCTGAACAGTTTAGTAGGTCCTTAATAAATATTTGAAAAGTATTGATATTGGATTCTTACAGTCGCAGGCTAATTTAGAATGGCCAGCAAGAAAGATTATCTTTAACATGTTTAGCCCAACAATAGATATTTAAAAATGGATCCTGTTGTGAACCTTACACTATTTGTAAACAAGAATAGAAATAGAATTTGTACTAAGCTCTTCTCTTTGTAATTTCAAAGACTTGATAGAAAAAAATGACTATGTTCAATGAACTGTTTGTGTATTCAGTTGGTTTATTAAAGCTAAATATTTATATTGAAATAGATCAGTTTCGAAAATAAATACAAAGTACCAAAATCAGTTTATCCTTACTTTCATTTGTAATAATTGATGATATAAAGATTCCAACAAATTATACACTATGTCCTCAAACTAGGACCACTGCTATAAAAAGCAAAATCTGTGGTTTTTAATGATTGTTTCTGAATTCAGAAAAGGCCCTCAAACAGGTTCAATATAAAATAATTGAGAAATATTACTTCCATGATAGCCATAAAATAACAGTAAAATAACTAATGTTTATTGAAAGACTGTGCAGAATCATGGGAAACCCTTCACTGGGAGAGGAAAGGAAGACCATAAATGACAATAAAAACTAGTATAACTAAGAGTTTTCTTTAATTCAGAAGAAAAAGAAGACTCTAAAATTAAAATGGTTGTTAGAAGCAGTTGAAAGCAAGCAGGAACTGACGCTGAGCCTTGCAGTCTTGGCTATTGTTGTATTATTGCAGAGTCCCATAGGCAATCCTCACATGCACAGTACATCCTGGATCTTTTGATTCTTTTGTCCACCCTCCAACCTGCTCAGCCAGGAACCTTCAGCCAGGAAAGATTTATGGAGCTCCCACTAACAGGGTCAACCCTGTTTTATCACCAGAGGCCTTCTTCGTAAAAATAATAACATCCATCTACAGCTCTGTTGAGCCTGTTCTCTTGGTACCAACATTTCGTGTTTATCTTAACAACCGGTGCACACTCAAAGCCCCCAGTTGCAATGAGCGCCGTCATCAATTCTTCTGGGCACAGTAGCCCAGGCTCCTGTGGTCTGTCAGCCCTGTGTCACCTAAGGTAATGAGTCGGTCAGAGTGTCTGCACATTTCAAAAGGTTGCTAGGCTTTGCATTTTGAGAGGAAAATAGTGAGCTTTCAGGAGAAATTGCAACATCAAAAAGAAAACAGATTTCAGCATGTGAAATGGGGAGATTATTAAATGATCCCAAAGCACAATGGAGACAAATGGAAACATTACAAAATAAATAAATAAAACAAGTTAAAATATTTTTAAATGAATTGTTTCTAGAATGTATGCTTCTTTAGGCACATGGCACTCTGACTTCAAAAGTGTCTGATTTGAGGAAACTTATCAATAAGTTATGGCACTGTAACATTTGTTCTGCTCTTAGGAGTCTTCCCTAAGCTATTTTAAAATATTAGATTTCTATAAAAATGGACTCCAGAGTAGTAAATATTACATGGTTTTAGATGGAAAAAAACTCACTCATTTTTAGCAATTTAGTGTTTAGGATAGATTATGAATCAACTGAAGTATTGTTCCTGAAATGTTCATAATTTATTTAAATCATTAATTTTACTTTCTGGTAGTATAAATTTGTAAGATTTTATAAAATGTTTTGGGATTTCCTCTTGGAAAGGAATGCACATAATATCCAAAGCAATGCTCAATATTTTATTGTAATTGCGTAAAGTAGTTCTCCGAGAAAGATCATTCTTAAGAGTCTTAGTCGCATGTACAAAGATGAGAGAGGCTTTTCATGGGTATTTGGCCAAGGGATTTTTTTTGTAGAGTTAATACTCCCACTCTTCTTCCTTAAGTGTCTTGGGAGTTTTAACATCCGCAACACAGACAGGAACTTGGTTTTATGCCTCAAGAAAAGAATGGATCTTTTTTCATATAATAATCTGCAGTGCAATTACCAATGAAAAAGTAATATTGTGCACCGTAAACTGAGCAATCTGCAAGGAACGTTTTAGTAATAGACAATGCTAAATGCAGAAAGCATAAGGAATTTAAATCAAATGAAGATGGAAATCAATACAAGAAAATAAAATAATCTATTTCATAGACAAAATAAGGGGGAGTGAATGGAATACCTGTTGTCTGCCGCAGACCTGGAGCTCATCAGACACCCATGTTTAAAAAAAAAGTCTTGTAATTTAAAAATCAAATTTTATAAGATGCTTGAAGGCTATATCAATGAAGCTAATTATCAGTACTAGCTTAGCTCAAATATTTTGGTAAGAATGTGACTTAACCATCAGGATTTTATGCCAAGTAAACACATAAAGGAACATCCTGGTGGGTGAGCATCTATAAATCTAAGAACTCGAATACACTCAATGTTATGGTTAAGTGGGGTTACATTTATTTACTGTTTTTTTTCATTTCTCAGTTCATTAGTCAATAAAAATATATCAAACAACTACTGTATGTCCAGGCCCTGGATGATGAAGAGATTATGGAGAAAATGTGTCTACCAACCAGCACCACCTCATGGTCTAGTTGCGGAGCAAACAGTTGAGCACGTAATAATTGGCCAATGTATGTAATATGTGCAAAAGTAAAACCATTAAACCACACTGGGTGTTAAGAGATAAGCAGTGCTGGAAGGGTCCTGACCCCACAGTGATCTGAACATCGAGCACTGAATCGGTCTCCCTCTGCTTGTTATTCTACTTGCTCTCCATTAGTTAGGAGACTATAAATAAATATATTCAACTCAAGTTTCTGCTATTAAACACTTAAGTAGAGCACTTATGCACCATCCCACCAAGTAAGCACCTTACTATAATGTTCTAAGGACTTTAATAATATTAACTCATTTAATTAATTTTATCATATTAGTGGCCACAAATAAAGTACCATGCCCTATGGCTATGATTTAACGGCACAGCCCAGGATGAGGTCCCAAAGACAAGACAAATTATTGTATGACCCATTGTAAGGACATGGCATTCATTAGTTCATCCCAAATTCATACTTCTGTATTTGTGAAACCAGAACACAAAAAGGAAATCCCGAAGACAGAGATAGAAAAGACTTCAATTAGAGTAAATTTTTTATGTTTGTACGGAATACACAATATGTAAATCTCCCCAGGGAAACTAAAAAGCCATTTTCTGACTCCTAAAATCAGAGAGACTAAAGTCTATGACTTTTCACCTGGTTTGAGGAAGGACAGAAATCATCCTGGCTTCACACCAGTTCCGCTAGTTAGGCCAAAGCTAGAAATAGTTATTTACAGCACAGTTCCAGAACAAAGGATCTAGCCCATGAAAACTTTGCCTAGTGGCAACCCCGACAATGAGGGCAGTGTTAAAATATCATACCGCGGAGTGTTTCCTGTGTTCTAAAGTGTTTTCAAGCATAAGATCTTATTGGATATTCCTTCTAGTATTATAAATAGAGCAAGATGTGTTTTTCATTTGGGGAAATTGAATCTCTGTGAAGTGAAATGACTTGCTTAATACGCAGCTAGAATCCAATTGTCAGAGATGTCAGTTCTTTTTCAGGCTACTCTGTTCCAGCATTAATACAGCTCCTCCCCAGAGTTGGGCCACTGAGATGGATAAATGCAGCCTGCTGCAAACTCTAGCAGGTCCTTTTGAGGTCCAATACAAATAGTAGTAATAGAAATAACAACAACAACAACAACAACAACAATAATATTAACTAACTAAGTAGCAATGGACATGTCCTGATTTTTCACAGGACTACACAAATTCTGTGAAAGCCAGAAATAAAATCTAGAATTGTAGTTGCCAAATTGTCCTCAAGTACCCCAGGGCCCCTCAGAGCTATCCTCGACAACTGTCTGATAATACACAAATTACTAGTCAGTGTGTTCACAGTTCCAATGTTACATTGCACTACATTTCTTTCTATGACATCCTGTCTCTGTGCAGTGGGGTTTTCAGAAAACACAAGTACCGTGCCTAATCTAATGCAGGCAAGGAAATGAGAACATCAGTGTACCGTCTGATTCCCGGACTGGAGAAACTGCAGGGCCCCACAGACACACATATCCCATTAGGAGGTAATTGTGGTTGTTTAAGAATAAAATAGATGTTTTTCAATTCATGTGTCTTATTTTTTCAAGTTGTTAGGACATAAATACTTTTAGGTTGCTTCGACCTAACTGTCTTATAAACAGAAAGGTTAGCGAGTTCTTTCCGCCTGTGGATACTGTGAAAAAGTAACTGAGACACAAAGAGCTTCTTACGCCAAGAAAGTTTGGAAACTTCTGTGCTGGAATAAATATCTAAATATCTAAAATACCTTTGCAAATTAGGAACATAGGAAGTCTTAACTTTATTAAATTATTGTCTATTTTGAACAAAGTAGAGAATGTTGGATTTGTAATAAACTATTTTTTCTTTTAACAAAAAAATGGAATATGCTTGCATAGTAAAAATTAAAATAATTCAAGTGTACTTACTTTGAGGGATACCCCTTTCCTTTTAGTTCCCATGCTTCCTGAATGGGATTGAACACAAATATTTCCAAATTTCTTTATGTTCTTTATCACACACAGTTTCTTATGTCTTTGAACACTCTTTATCACCTCCTCCTTTTTGTTGTCATTATTGTTGTTTTTACTAGACCATAACCTCAGTGAAGGCAAGGACCTTTTTTCCTGGCTCATCATTGTTTCCCCAATACGAGTCAAGTGTTTGAGACTTAGTAAGTACACAATATACACGTGTCGGATTACTAATTGAAGGAAGGAAAGAAGGAAGAGGGAAGGAAGTAAGGAAAGAAAGGAGGGAGGGAGGGAAGGATTGCCTCCATATTTCTGCCTTTATCCTGGTCCTTTAATAGCCTTTCCTTCGGTCCTGCCTTGGGTGTGTGGTGGTAGTTTTTGTTTGTTTGTTTGTTTGTTTGTTTGTTTGTTTGATTTTGCCAGCTCCTTTGCTTCCCCCTACATCTTAAATGCAGTTGGCCCTTTCTGATCTCATTACTTTCCCCTCTTTCTATGGGCTATTTACAATATTTTATAAGGGGCTGTTATTATAAACAATGCTGCAATCAATAATTTTCCAATTATTTCCCTGGGAGAGATTCCTAAGAGTGAAACTTCTTATATAAACATCTTGGTCTAGATTAAGACATTGGCAATTTCTCTAAATAAAGGTTTATGTCAAAGTTTTATTTTTATTTTTACATAACTTCAAGCTTACTTAAGGGTTGCAGACAGAATACAAGGAAATCAAATATAACTGTTCACTAGACTCACCACTTTTTAAACACGTTCTGCCCCATTTGTTTATTATTTTCTTTCTCTCTCTTATTTTCTGACCATTTCTTAATAACTTGGAGGCCTTCTGCCCTTTCACCCCTAAGTCCTTTCACATGTATTTCTTAAGACCCAGGGTAGTCACATAATTCCAGAACCACCCCCAAGATTAGGACATGGTTTTACAGATATTTCTTTGTAATATATGTTTCTTATTTCCTCCTCACTACTTAGTCAAGGCTCCTAAGTGCCCTGAGAGAGTCCCACAACATCACATGCCTCGGGATCTGGCATTGTATATCACACACTGCAAAAACCAAGCACATAAAATATCTCCCGATAACTTTCTTAAGACAAAGAGAAAGAGGCTTTCAGGAGGCACTCCTCTACCAAGCTCTGATTTGAAAACTAGCTTATCAAAATTAAAACATAAGGGGCTCAGGATACTTGAACGGAGCAGTTCACGAGCTCACGCATATGCTGAAATGAAGTTCGTACCAGATCTAGTGCATTAGGTTTGATTATATTCATGCTACAATTAAAGTAATTACTTTTAAAATTAATGATCTCTAAATATGTTTAATGACTGAAATTAAAATGTGCAATTATAGTATAAATACTTGAAATTATGTTGTAGGGTGTTTATACTAATTACCGTGTGTCAGCGGAAACAGCTGTAGTGAACACGTAAGTGCCTGGTGGAGGTGAAGCTGTTCACGGCCCATCTAGCAGAGGTGCTCCTGGAGCGAGTGTCACGGTGCGGGCAGGGGGGCGCTCCTCCCTGTGCTCCAGGGTTGCAGCAGAGAACTGCCTTTTTCTCAACAGTATTGAAAATTATATAATTAGGAGATTAGAAAATGCCCAATGCATGAACATCCTGGAAACTATTATGAAAAAGGTCTTGAGAGCTCCATTTTGAAGGAGCATTAAAATACAGCTGCAACCTACCATTCTAACTGGGGTGTCCTGAAGAAATTCTAATACTGATGGGTAGTCACTTTCGCAAGTCTATGGATCAATATTCACAAACTGGATGAACAGGCAGCTGTAAGTAGCTATAAATAAACTCTAAGTAGTGTTGCCTTGACTGTGAGATTTTATCATGCCAGGATAACCTGAAGTATGACTGTTTTGTTCATTTGCTTTAATAAATAAAACTTGGGCAAATACAACTCTCATAAGCAAAAATACAATCCCTCACCATTGATACCTTTGCTAGCACACACATGCCTTATAGCATTCTGCCCTGTGCATCAGATTTTTAAGAGTCTATCACCTTAAATTCTAGGACTCGTAGGCTCTGATTGCGCTCCTAAAGTTCTAAAGTGCCCCGCCTCTTCTCAAACTAACTTGGGCTTGGCAGTGCCCGAGAGGATTTGGCATCCTGCGAAACACTGCCCCTTCCCCTTCATGTTTATACTCCAGCGTATTTCAGAGATAATTCAGCCCATATGTTTGTAATTTGTTTACACTTATGTCATCAGAATATCGTTTGCTTAAAATGACTTGATGCTCAAGTAGTCTTACAAAACCAGTTCACAAATCATTTCCCTTTAAAATGGAAGGAGGGATTTTGTAAGCCTTACATAGGAACTAAGGAAGGAAAGTGGTTTTAACTTCAAATTCCTATAGTTCATAGTTTCCTATACCTCTATTATTTGGCAATTTTCTGTCTTAGTCTGTTCGAGCTGCTATAACAAAATATTATAGACTGAGTGGCTTAAGCAACAGGCATTTCTTTCTTGTAGTTCTGGAGACTCGGAAGTCAAAAATCAGACCGTTGGCCATTCAATTCTTGGTGAAGGCCTTCTTCCTGGCTTGTAGACAGCTGCCTCTCATGGGGCCTTTCCTGGGTGTATGTACATGCAGAGAAAGGGGGCTTTCTCTCTCTCTCTCTCATTTTCTTCTTATAGACTCTGATCTCATGGTAAGGTTCTTACCCCCATGACCTAATATAAACCTAATTACCTCCCAAAGGCTCCACCTCCAAATACCATCATATTAAGGATCAGAGAATAAAAGTAGAAATTTTGGGAGAATACCAACACTTAACCCACAATACCTGAAACACATTCTTATTGTGTGCTATCAGAATAAGCAGCACTGCAAATATCACCATATCTACCCTAAAGGTGAGTGGAAAGACCTCAACTCCCGTGTGACCAGAGTACTGTCTTGACAAGGCGACAACACCAGCAGTGAGAACAGCATTTGACAAAGCAGAACTGGGCTGTGCCTGATCAGCATCCAGCCAGTTTTGCCACTAAATAAATGACTGGCTTTGCACATCAGCTTTGTAGAGCATGTTGAGAGGCAATGGAAATTATTATACAACAAAATGACAAATTACTACATTTCAGGTAGAAGTTCTCTTTAGAGCAGAGAGAAGTGATGCTGAATATCTTTTGTAAAAGACTTGGGTTCCCTAAGATCAAAACTTCTGCTCTGCAATGTAACCCACTGTGTGATGGATGGACAGACAGATATTGTGATAAAGCAAATATAACAAAAAGTCAAGTGCAGGATCTAGGTGGTCCACAGTGAATGAGGAGGTTCACTAGCAATTCTGTGAACCAGTTGATTGAAATTATGCATAACAAAATACTGATTAAATATATATTTAAAAAATCTGACTTCAAACTTAGTGGTAGCTCAGGATTTTAAAGGAATTAGCAAAGACTATGAGTTAAGCCAGGCCCGTGTAATACTCATTCACAGTCTTTCACTTTTTTACTCATTATCGATCATGTTCTCAGTTATCACAAAGCCTCAATAGCCTACTGTCCCTCACAATGCCCTTAGCCTTGAATGTATGTATCTACTCTCAAGCCTTACCCACACTGCATTGCATTCTTGTCCAGCCCTCTGCTAGCTGTATCCTCTGAGGGGGACCCGATGGGACACATCTAAGATGTGTTTGAAAGGAAAGAGCGACAAAGTCTAAGTTGGAGAACCGGAGCTCTCATCTCAGTTGTCCCACAACTAGGTTGTTCAGCACTTTGTTGTTTATAAAAGCCATGTTAACAATTTTAATCTATAACACAACCCTATTATTTCTATTTTACAGATGAGGAAAGGTGAGTCGGAGAAGTTAAATATCTGGCTCAGGATTCCATGGTGTCGCTGAGCTTTGAACCCTGACCTGTCCAACTCCAAAGCCTTGGACTACAACCCCTGGTTTGAATTATTTCCCAAGGGTTGTCACTTCTTTGAGTCTTTGTTTCTATATTAAAACTATTGTGCATGGATTTGTTTTCATTACCAAATGAAAACATTGTTTAGAAACTGGGTTATAAATTATAAAGAGCTCTATAAATGCAGGCATAGATATTATCAAGAAGTAAAGAATCTCTGAGCTCGCTTTGACAAATTAAATAAGGTATCACATCTCATAAAAGAAAGCCTTAGAAGAATAGCTTCCTATTTAACCATTAGACACCCATTTCAGATGGTGGTAGTGCACACACGCTGAGTTACATTAACTCTAAAACTCAACCATGATCACAATTATCATATTCTTCTTAACACGTTTTGATAATGAAGAGAACACATGAAGAGACAGGACACACATGGAAACAAAGCGAAGCCATAAAACCATCTTTGCCGTGCTGGGACTCACGACACGTGTGAATCCCAATGTCATGTTTCCACTCACGGGGCAGCCGCCATGTAACAGACACACGTGAGAACTGCGGCTCCGTAACTCAGTGGTTTCCTCAACAGAAAGCCTATCAGAGTCAACATTAAAAACAAAAACTAAAGCTGAAGAGATTCTTGGGTTTTGGGGTCCATTTCTAGGAGATCATTATAGAGTATGTTGGTTGGACTTGAGCAGATGATTTTTAGAAACCCTACTAAGAGATTTTTGATAAACAGCATATTTAAAGACGAATGCCTTCATCAAACAGAATATGTTTATAATAGTATTTTTTGGATACCACATCATACTTGATGGGGGGAATACTTGGTGGCAGGAAGGCTCTTCAGATGACCGGATGGAGCTATGTAGGCGGCCTGCTGTGGCTCCCTGCCACAGTCTATGTGGAAAGTCAGCTTGATTCCCCTCAGTGAACTAGATTAGAGTGATTACAAATTAATATGTCAAAAGCTTACGAGACCATTAGCTGGGCTACCTAAATGTTAACTGTATCTATTATTATAGAAAACAAAACAAAATATAAGCTGTCCAAAATAACAGTTTTTAGAAAGAAACAGTGTAGATTACTTATCACTCAAAAAACAAGTTGCTGTAACTCCTTGAAAAAGGCTTTTTTCCCCTCTATGGAAAAATGTGATGGTGACAATCTACTTTGTATATTAACAAAAGAGGGTAGCTAATGGGACTATTTAATGGTTTCAAGTGTAATTCTATAATTTTTGTATCAGAAGGCCAATGAATGACTTTTTTGAAAAACATTGTTCTGTTTATTTATATTGTTTAAGTCACTTGTATATGGAGAGGAAGCAAAGAATGACTTTTCCATGCTGATGTTTCTGCAGTTTGTTACAGATGAAAAATAGTTTAATTTTGTATGCTCAGAATAAAAGGGGTTAGAAGGTTACAAATCATGTTTGCATAAGGTATTACAGCATCTCTCTAGTGATGGAAAATTAAACTTACTGATGCATTGACCAAATCAAAACAATGTGCTTATTTTTCTCTCTAGAAAATCTCCAGCCCAAATAGCAATTTGGCTTCTTATTCCTTCACTGAAAAAATACATTTTGATTTACCACAAGTGTCTAATTTAATCAGAGGTACAAACATATAAATGGTATCTGGTTCTTGTTTCATTGTGTTTTCAGAATATAAATGAGAAACAGTGAGAAATGTACTTTCTGAAGACATCTATTGTATATTTCCCCAGAAGTGTTTATAAATTTCAAACTCTTTTGCAACAGTGTGTAAAATGTAAGAAAGTTTTGATATCAAAATATGAAAAAAGAATCTCTGACACATAAAATTCACATCATCTGCAAAGAAGTTATAAAGTTGCATGAGTCATGAGTGTTTAAAGTAGAAAATATGAGGGTGTATTGTATCAAGAATTCTCCTATCCTTATGCTAAAAAATGAAAAATGCGTAAAGTTCATGACTTTTATATCTTTCTAAAGATTATTAAGTGACCACTTAAGGAGTGAATAATAAAACCTTCCATGCAAAACATTTGGATCCTTCTTTTCTGGTGGTGAGTTTGAGAACATTGTGGATGAGACTCATTGCACTGAGCTGGTCTATATGAGTTTATGCCAGGCTCTCCCTTCATCTGTGCTCTCTGCTTGGCTTTGAACTAGCACAGCTTTGACGCTAATGCCTACCTCAGAAAGGGTTTATTGGGAGGTGCACATGCATAATATGATTGATCAGTTATTCTATCAATCGGAGACATTCCAAATGTGTTAACTATGCCATTCAAATACCTCTGAGTTACTATTTTCACCTATCAGATTGGCCAGTATTTAGAAGTTTCACAATATGCTATTCTTGGAGAGGCTATCAAAAAAAATGGTGCATTCACACAAGGCTGATGTGTATACAAAATGGATCAACACCACTGAAAGGGAATTTTGCAATAGCTGTAAAAAGTATATATTCATTTTCCCTTTGCAGTATCCTTTGAAAAAACTCTTAGATATACACTGCCAAAAAACAATAAAGAATACGTAGACAAGGCTATTTATTGCTGCCAAAGATTGAGATAATCCAAATGTCTAACAAAAGTGAGCTGCCTGAGTAAACTCACACATCCCACAATGTATTGTGAAAATGTAATCGAACAAGGCAGATCTCTACAAGCTTCTTCAGAATGATCGCCAAGAAATATGACCAAGTGAAAAAAGCAATGTACAAAATTATTCTTATCATATGCAATTTTTGTGAAGAAAAGGAATATGGAAGATGATTATATGCATACAAAGACACACACACATTTAGTGTTCTCTTGTCTCCAAAAAGAAGCAATTGCATTTTAAAATAAGAATTAGTAAAATGTTTTCGCAGATGGGGAGGAATAGAAGTAGGTGTGTGTGTGTACATACGTGGTATATGAAAGCAAATTCTCTCTGAATATATTTGATCTCATGGTTTTGACTTTGGATGCAAATGTTTCATCAAAAAAGAGAGAGAAACAACTAACTCTTGGTCACAGACAACAGTATGGTAATTGTGGGAGGAGAGAGAGGGAGGAGGTAGAAAAGGGTATGGGGGAAAAAGTAAAAATTAAAAAAATAAAATTAAAACTTTGAAAAGCAGAATTTAGAAATAGAAAATAAGTAACAAGTGTGCTTAAAACAATTCCCTACTAATGGACTATCAAAAAAGTCTTATTTCTAGTGATTTTGAACAGAAAAGTTTGAGTGTTTATTTCTAGTGGAATACATCCAAAGTCAAAACTTGTTTCAAGATTTCCCTGTTAGGGTAATTAGATTAATTGTATACTTAGTTAGTATTGCACTTTCATTTTGCTTTTAAAACATTTTATCCAAACTACTCAGCCAGAATAGAATGGAAAGAGCATGGAGAGGCAGGAAGGTGTTTCAAGTCTTACAGTTCACAAGTCTAAGCTCAACTCTCAGATTTTGAATGACTGATGAATCCACCCCTCCTGTATGGGCATACATTTTCTCATCTGCCAAGTGAGGGTTTTAAATCAAAGGATCTCTTAAATGTTCTAAAATCGAAATTCTGTAATTAGATGACCCAAGTTTATTTTTCTCACTTCTCCCCAATTCCCTGACCCTTTGTACCTTTTAGACTAAAGGAGACCAACTGTATCCAGCCCTGCCCCTCCTCCATTTCTAAACATCCTTTCCCTCCCCTCCCCCAATGCCTCTCTCTCTCTCTCTCTCACACACACACACACGCACACGCACACATACACACATTCTGGCCACATGGGTGAGTGCCAGAGGCAGGACACTGGGAAGCAATTTATAATCATATATACTGCTGCTGTCACCTCGCAGAGAGAGACAGTTTATAATAAACAACGGACCTCTTAAAATTATCAAAGCAGTGGTCCTCAGCTCCCAGGGTCAGTTCCCCAGAGAGTCACTGATGGTTTCGAGGGTCTGGCTAACATTTGCATCCTGTGCTGCCTGCTCATAAAGTTCCCTCTCATTTCTTCTCCTGGATTCTGTAAGGGCCACCCTAGGAAATGCCAGGGTACATTATTCCAAGGAAGAAATGATGCACTACAGAAAGAAAGACTTCAGTTTGGTGACTTGGATGAAAAACAAGGCTTTCGTTAAGGAGATGTTAGGTAGGTAGAAACAAAAATGTGGAAAGCAAATCAGGCAAGGGTATTTAGAGAAATAGGAAAATTCTTTTTTTAAATTTAGTCATAGTGAAACATGATAGGAATTCAATGCATGATCTGTGTTCAAACCGAGACTCCACCATGCATCCAATTTCTGACTCTGTTCTAATGCTACAGACTTAAATTTAGGGACATAACACGACCACAGCAATAACTGCCTTCACACTCATTCACCTGTCCACACCAGCACCTTAGGCTCCCCACCATTGGTGTTGTTTTTAAATTGAGGGATGGTTCAGAAAAACAGAATAAGTCAGAGCCAAGTTAGCCCGCTACTTTTAAGCCATTCATTTACGGGTGTTCTCTCAATCTATTTTTTTCATTCAGCTTTTTGAGGCCAGTTGGAAGGTCTATCATCAATCTGGGATAGAGACGATCATCGAGTGAGCTGCCGGTGCTAAACTTCCCGTGGGTCATTTACTCTCACAACCATCTTGATGGGGAGGGTTTATTATTCTGATTGTACAGATGGAGAAAATGGGATACAAGAAGGGAAATAAATTGTCCTTGAACATACAACCATTAAGTGACCAAGCAGGTACTGGAAGCCAGATCTGATTATTCTCTCTAGTATTTATTGATTTCATAATTAATGTATTTTTTCAGAATATTGTTGAAATATTGCAGCTGAATATCATTACAATAGACTTAAAATTGCAATAAAAAGATTTTTGGTTTGTATAGGGTGAACCAGGGCCTGCGACAAATACAGACACTGACTAGTATTCTCTGGCAATATCACAAAATTTCTCTAAAATCAATAATAGGAAGAATCACATTTCTTGCCCCCATTTCCAACAAAAAAAAATCATTAAAAACTACATTACATTCTATCGCATAATAAGTAAAATGAGCGTGCTTTTATTTTTCAGGTTACATATGGAAACTGGCTCTGTAAAACTTTAAAAATCCCATTTTTTCTTCAATCCTCCCCAAAGCAATCCTAGAGGCATTTCCACTCAGTTTACATAAAAGTCCTCTAGTCCTCCTAGTAGAAATTTAGGCATCTATCTGTGTACCAGCAGAGGGAGTGAAAATCTAGGAAGAATATGTTTTTGGATGAAATATAAGATGTTAAAAAAGGCAATAGTTAATTTTCTGACCCAGTGAACCAAATGCAAAAATCATGCTTTAAATGCATACATTCTAGCATAAACATCATATCTTTTCTTTCCTTCTTCAGTTGAATGCGTTGACATTTATAACTACAAAGTTTATAAAGACAAATATGAGGAGAAAAGAATTAGTAGCACTGTTTTCCAAAAAAACACTTGATGTGTTCCTACCCCAGGCTTGTCTGATGGTTTCTACAGAGCCACGTGTTAAGAAGGAAGGCTTTAATCTGTAAAGATGAATTTCAACCTCAAAACCCCCACTGGTTTTAATGGGAGTGACACAGCTAACATGTCACAACAGACTTTGGAAAGGTACCCCTGAGTGTCCAATTATTTTAAGTGCCTTTCCTATTCACTGTCGCTCAACTGATCACAGTGGATTTATTTGGCAATAACATTCCTCTGACATGAACTTCCGGAAGAATCGCTCCATAATTCAACTCCAGTTAATGTTGCCTTAAAAATTAAGTGTTTCCGTAAGTTTTAAATAGATAACAGTACTTTCTAACAACTACATTCTTGAATATAAGTATATCATTTAGACAGGGTTCAAAAAAATTGGCAAGAAAGGTTTTTCCTTTTCTAGTTAAAATGAAAAAAAAATGTTAAGAGAAAACATCCTGTCATAGGTCCCAGAAAAAATTCCCAACCTGTAACTGGAGATGTAATCATTTTTAAATACTGCCTCAATAAATGCAAAATGTTCAGTTTCATATTTATCTCTAAAAAAGATTATTGACTTCTTAGTATGATTAGTAATCACTCCTCATTCTTCTCTGAAGTGTTTTTCTAGGATTATTATGTGTTCCAGGTCCTCAATTTTATAATGTCAATTTTAATTTCATGATTATTATCCATGGCACTAATCCAGCTCCCCAAGTATGATCTCCAGTGGGCATAGCCCTTTACCTCTGGGTTTATGCATGCTTCAAACCAAACCCCCTACTGCTAAACTGCTCCATTTTTTCATGCAATAATGAAGATACCAGTGAATGAAAACCTTTCATTATACTCAAAATAAGAGAGAGTGTGTCTATTTAAAATAACAGGAAAGACTGTTTACTTTTCTTTTTGTTCTTCTCAAGGTCACCAGGATTTATGAGCCGTATAGATGATGGACCATACAATCAAGCGAGAGTGAGACAGACTGGTATTCATATAAGATAATATAAAGCTAGCATATGCCTGTCTGCTTGAAGGCAGTCAATAATTTAGCAGAATTTATAGATATCTGTACTTACTCAAGACTGCAACAAAAATTATTCTCTGCAACTTCACCCAAGCAGAAAGATGCTATTTCTCTATCATTCAAACGAACACAAGGACTATGTCACTCTTCTTTCCAATCGCTCTCTCTGTGTTACTAAAATAAATAAAAACAGGCACCAGGCATCTGACTGTGCTGTAGAGCAGCAAGAGGCCTTGAATTTCTGTTCCTGGGGACAAGGTGGAGTTCATGAGAACATAACACATATAACTACCCCTGTAAAAATTAACTGATGTCAAATCCCCGTGCAGTTGTAACTTTAAAATGTTTGGGATAATTTCCATCTCTTCATGATTTTCGGAAATATTTTCCCTGCTTAAATTATGAATAACAGAGAGAGTCTAAGAAGCCAAGTAGACTTTTTATTTCTGTTTTCAAAGAAGAAAAGTAAAACAAAAATGACTATCAGATGAGCGGTCTGATGACTTTTTAAAGCTTAATAGCTTCAGCATGATACAAAATTCAGTATTTCAAAATGAAGTGTCCACCTACATACTTGGCTAGTTGCCAATATCTAGACTACCACAATGGCAAATCTACAAAAGGAGAGGAAAAACTCAATTTTAACCTTATAAAGATCAAAAATACCTAGAAGGAATCTTTATTTTAATTTGAACAGTGATTTATCTCACTTTTATTAAATTCAAAAGTAAAATCAGATTAACTAAATATACGTAATTACTTGAATTTACCTCACAACTTCTAAGGAGGAACTGAATAAGTTTTAGGAGTTGAGCATTGATGTGTCAAGAACCGCATATATATAAGTAACGTAAATGAAGGCAATTGCTACTACTTTCTTTTTATAAATGAGGAAACGGAGGCATAAAGAGGTTAAGAAATTTGCCCAAATGGCACTGATTCTAGGTGATAGACAGAGTTGAGATTCGAAAGCCAGGGGTCAGATTCCAGTGTCCTTGCTTGTAGCCCACACTGTACTGGCTCTCTATGACAAAGTGTGTGCGACATCACTGTCCTCCATGGCCATTGTCTGTATTCCAGTCATCTGCGTTACTCCTGGTGCACTGACAGACCACTGCAGACATGGCTGCGGGGTGTGTTTCTGTCTGTTACTGTTCTGAACCTTGGTGTGCTATGTGCTCCCCTGTCTTTGTGGAACAAAAACAAACGCAAACACCCTGGTGACAAAATCAAGTGCACAGGGGCCATCCAACTCAAAAAAAAAGTGAAGGCAAGTACCTCAAATATTTGGTCTTAATATCGCACCTGAAATAGCCTCCATCTGCATGTTATAAAATATTATAACAGACATATAATATAATAGATATGTTATATTAACATTTCATAAAAACAACAAAAGAAAGAACTTTCATGCTGTGAAGTTAAGGGAGCTGTCATAGCCCACCCTCCCCCTAAAGTTAAGAAAAACAAATTTCCCACAGAATGAGTAAAAGGGTCATGGTCTCATATCACAGAGATTTGACCAGGATGGTTAAAAAGGAACGGCTATCAAATTTCAGTAAGATTGATTAAAACAATGCTTTTAAAAAAAGAAACAAAAAAAGAAAAGCAATAACATATTTCAGATACTCAAGGAAAGAAAATGTGAGCCAAGGATTTTATATGTAGCTAAACTGACTTCCAAGAATCAAAGCCAAGGACAAACTGTTATCAGCATGCAAAAAAGTCAGATATACTGTTCCCAGGGGAATCTACTAAAGAACAACCTCAGAAAACCATAATGATTGGAGAGACAATGGTGAAAGGACTGGCTGCCTGAATACCAGTGCTAACCTGGAAGAAAAATGAAAAAACACAACACAAAATAGTATGCTCCTCCTGACAATAGACTACAATACCATTTAAAAAGTGATCTTGTCCCTCAAGTCAAACTTGAATCTTATCTAGACTGTAGACCCTCCCAATAATTCATAGAAAGTACAGAGGATGTCAGCACATGTTAGGCTATGCCACAGGGCCACAATCTGCAGAACCCAGAGAGAGAGAGAGGGTGTGTGTGTGTGTGTGTGTGTGTGTGTGTGTGTGTGTGAAGGAGAGGCATGATTCCTTCAACAAATTGCAAGGAAAAAGAAAAGAAGATTGAACTGGCACTTACGGTTAAAAGATAGTTAATGGATAAAGCAACCATTGCAATGTAAGGACTTTATCGCATCCTTACCAAAAAACTAAGCTGCAAAAATGTTATGACATTTATGAGACAATGAGGACTTGAAACATTCAATGGCGAGCCCATGCTATAGAGCAATTCTTTTGAATCAATGTTTTATATGTGGCATTGGTTAGGTAAATGTATAAAAGAAGGGGGAAAGGCTGATTCTTTAGATGGGATACTAAATTGTTAACAGATCAAATGAATACACTGATACAGCATCTGAGTTTTGCTTCACACAAATTTTGTGGGTGTGGATGTGGGTGTGAAAAGGGTAGAATCACTCACGGGTGATGTCTGGGTAAATGATGGGTCCTTGGTGACTATTTCTGTCTTTGTTAAAAGCTCAACATAATAGAAATTAAAATGGAAATGAAATAAAGACATTTTCCAATGAACAAAAGTTAGTAGAATTCATTGTGTTAAAAGTAGCACAAAAGAGGGTTTTCAAGAAGGAAAATTATCCAGAATGAACACACAATAATGCAGGAAGGAAAGAAGGTCCCTGGAAAAAGTAAGTAAGTAGGTAAATCCAAATGAATATTATTTAAGATAATAATTGTCTTGTGGGGTTAGACACATAAAGAGTTAAATACCTGACCAAAAAAATGAACAAAAGCTAGGAAAATAATTAATGGAAGTAGTTTCTGATCCTTGCATTATGGGGGAAGTAGTAAAAGCGCCAATTTATATGCAACTGATGAATGAAGGATGTGAGTCACCATCTGTAGAGGAACCTCTTTGGAAGATTAGAGACAACAATGATTGATGTATTTGTTTGTATTTAGAAACAGTGACACTATTGAAATGCATTCCTTTGGGGAAACTGCTCCTTGCAGTAAACGGCCCCTTTTGTCTTGCTAGCACATTCCATTAGGAATGGATGATAAACACACACAGGGAACTAAAAATGGTTGAAGAGATAAAGACTGTGGTAACAAGACTGAACTCCACACTGTCCACACTGGAAGAGACACAAAGGCCAAGGAAAGCCCACCAAGGATGACCACACTAGACCGAAGGGAGCCTGTGCACATCTCGACCAAGAGCGGATCCTTTTCACTTTCGCCCCTCACCCATACCAGGCTGGGCTTAGTATGGAAATGTTTGTTTACAATTGAAAATATTTGGGGCATATTTCCATTTCTTTGTCTCATGAGAACAGTAATATACAGAAAAGCAACATACAAATATGGCTCAATACATTCTATGCAGGTCAGTGAAATTAGATCTAGAAGAAACCAGAGGTAATTTAGTTTCTTCATGAACCTGGATGAATAATGAAAAGACATGAATGTTTAAAAATTGGCATCACAACCCTGCTTATGTGGGAGTTTTAGAGTCCCTGAATGTAACCACTCCTTATAATTGCACAGACCTTAATTGTCTGACAGGAATGACTTCATTTGATCTTCATTACAGTCTAATAAGGTAAAGGGTAACGGTGTTATTATTTCTAACTTATAGATACGAAAAAGGAGGCTTTGAAAGAATAAGTAACTTACTTAAGGGCAAACAGATGTACTGATTAAGATAAGGAAGTGAACACACAAATACTTAAATAAGCTGAATTGAATTTATTTTGTTTCAGCATCTTTCATCCAAATGCCTCACACTCAGAATGACACAATATTTCATGCTCTTTGGATTTGCCAATCCTTATGTTGTCTTCTAAAATGAAAATAGCAAATAACATTGATGTTTCTTATTACCAATCACTTATGAAGTTTGATATTTTTTAAGTGAGAAAAGTGTAAACTAGAAGTCTGCCCACACATTTAATGAGATTGACTATTTATAGGTCAATGTCCTCAGATAACATTTTCTAAGGTTTTTTCTATTTCAAAAATTTTAATTTATTTAGACATTTTTTTAGTATGTTAGGAGGATCGGCAGAGACTAGGAAGTCTTAGAGAAATAGTACTCTTCAACATACAGGAAACTTTATTCTATTCTCATTTTTTTATCCTTTCTTTCAAAGTTTCCATCCTTTTCCCCCCTTGGCTACATTCTGTCTAGCTTCTTTTAATCAACTATTGAGTAATTTTCTCTTTTGCTTTATACAGTCTGCTATGAAGTCTAGCTACTCAATTTTTATATTTTTTTATTCCTAGAAATTCCATTTCTTTTGTAAATTGTCAATGTCACTTAAAATTCTTTCCCTGATGTGTCAATTTATTTGCAAGATTTTCTTTTATTTCTTTGAACATGTTAAGAATAGATGTTAAAATCTGTGTTAATACTCTTGGTATCTGACATCTCTGAAAGTGAGGTTAATTTGTCCATTGTTTTTGCTGATTTTCAAGTAAAATTGCTTGTTTCCTTGTGTATCTGATTTTCTTTGATATATGATGGTCATTGCTGTTAAAAAACATAATTGAGGCACAGATAATGATCATTATTTTCCCAGTAATATTTGCACTAGCTTTTGTCAGGTACCTGGAACATGGCTTTAACATACATTCATGGCTTGAAACGTCTTGGATAAACCTGTACATTTTGGTTATAATTATCTGTTTGGGCTGATGTCTCTCATTTAAAAACAATTAGGGACCCAGTTTGTTTTTTACCCCTTTTTAATTTTGTTTTATTTACCCAGCAGCAGACAATTTCCCCTATATTCTGGTGGAAGTGTTGGTGAAGGGGCGAGTTTGTCTGTCTGACCCTTAACAGTTGAGGGCTCAGACTGAGAGGGTCCCCATCTTTGGCAGACCCTAGGCTCTTGCCTCTACCTGGCTGCTGTCTCTGAACACAGCCCAACACACCACTCACTCCACAGCTGTCTCTGCAGGACTGCCAGGAGCCACATATTGAAAGCTGATTGGAGTATTACTTTAATTTTCCGTCTCCTTACTGTCTTCAAGATTTAGCCTGGTGATTCCTCATTATTTTGGCATCTCTCTGAAGCTAGTAAGACAGTTTCTATATTTCATTCAGCAGTTTTAGTTTTCCTTAGAGAGGAAGTTAGTCCAGTAACCTCGCCTATTACTCCTAAAGCAGGAATCTCAGCAGAATTTGACATAGTGGATCACAACCTTCTTGAAACACTTTCTTCATTCTCTTTAGGGACCCGGCACCACACCCTCCTGTGGGTTTTTTTCTGCTGCCTTCCACATCTAATTTGCTGCTTCTTCCTGATACGCCCAAACACAAATAATTAAAACTGCACAGAGCTCAGATTTTACAGTGTCTTCACTCTCTAGATCATTCCTTCGGGCCTTAATTGCTCCTACAGCTTTAAATACCATCAATACGCTAAGGATGTGCTCATTTATATCCCCAGCTTGGACCTTTTCTCCGAATGTGTCTTATAGCCAACTTTCTCCTTGACATTTTTACTTGGCGCTCTAATAAGCATCTCAACTTTGACATTCAAACATGGAACTCATGAATGCCTGGCTCCCTAAACCTGCTTACCCTGCTTCTCTCGACTACATATTCAGAAGTAAAAAAACTATTTAATTGTTTTCATTGTAATGAAAATACCATTCTTTAAATAATTTTTAAAATAAGTGTGTAATATTTGATTTAAATCTCTTACGCTAAACAATTCAAGACTAAAAGATATAAGGGAGGATACCACTGTAAATTTTAAAGAAGGATAAAATACAGATATGAAGTAGTATCCTTAATTTAAAACCTCTCCATTTATCCTCTATGTGAGACAGCCTTTCTGAAAATCAAGGGCATCTAAAAACTAGGAAAAGGGGTAAATGAATGTCTTACAAGGGTATACGAGTATGTAAAAATGCTCTTATATATTGATAAAAAATTGTCATATGCATAGCTACTTAATGTCAGTGAGAAAAGAAAATAAACACTTTTAGTAGTATATTTTGCAAGAATAACTAAATTAACCCTTCTATCAAATGTCTGTCCCTCATGGCCTTTAGAGGTATTGGTTGAAATATAGATATGTTTCCAGAGAAGGGTCAGCTCTCGTCAGCTTGCTCACTCGCCCTTCCCATCCCACTCCCATCTCTGAACTGAAGCACAAATCAGGGAAGGGGAGAAGCAACACCTATGTTAGTTAGGATAGCGAGGCTGCTCTGGAGGAGGGCAGGCACTGCTGACCTCTGCGATGCCTGAACACTTTGTCCAGCTTCGGACACTTCTGTCTGCTGTTTCCCCACTCATGGCTTCCTTCCACTGCTCTCTACTGCAGGAGAAATGTACACCCTGGAGAAGTAGCTCCTCCCTAGGGTGCGTTTACAGAAGATGAAAAAAGGAAGTGCTGTGGCTTTTTAAATTTCTCTTCCAATATGAGGAATTACTTTCTGTCTGCTTATGCTCCTGAGACTACTGCAAGGTTTCACCCTGGCCCAACTCTTCTGAATTTCTACTGACAACTTTCTCTTTATTCAAGTTTGACTACTTAATTCATGTTGAATTAACTTCTTATTATCTGAGCAAGTTCTCATACTTTTAGTTTGGACATCACTTTTCTCTCTAGAACTACATAAGTTTTAGAGAAACACAGAATCCAAATAGCTTCTTTCTTCTCCTTAGTTCAGTTGTATGCTGGAATTCGGCCAAAGACATGTCAACTTCAAATCCCAGAGCCCTTTAAAATTTCCAAAATAGGATGTGTTTTGTTGTCATTCCCATGGATGTATATTTTAGCTTCTAAGAAGCACGCACGACATGGTAACCATGTAGAACATAAAAGAATATTTTGTTGTATATGAATGAATATTTGAATGAGGGCAATATCTCTCCTAACTGGAACATTCCAACATAGTACTAGTATGGCTTTCTCATGTAAAAAGGACTCCAATTTTTCATTTTATATTTAAACATATTATTCATATTAATTAATAAGAGAATTAAGAAATATACTGCAAAAGGATGACATTGTTATTTAGGATTTAGAAACAATTTCAGGAGTAACTTTGCAATTTTTTTTATTGTATTCTGGTCACAACTCAGAATATTTGCAACATATTTATGAGGATGATAAGTACTGTTGAAGAAGTAATAGCAAAGAATCCCAGGTATGGATAAGATAAAAAATGGTCTATTTCCATTTTATAGTTAAAACAAATTAATCAAAATTGTTCAAGCACATACTAAGGATGATAAAGCAAGAATTATCATATCCTAAGCCACCATTTGGTTTAATTCAACTTATAATATCATGAACTGGTTGTACATATATAAGGATATTTAAAGCATTGCTAAATAGTTTAAAGAGATGGAAAAGTATGTTTTACCTCGAAAATCTTTAGAAGCCAGACTGCAGTCAATAATTATGTGTTTACTATTTACGACTTCCTCTTTAGAGACGCAGGTATTGCTTTCCTTGTCTTTTAGAGTGAAGCCTGACACATCTGTGGAGCTCACATCTGGACACTTAGCCCGGCTCCTCGTTTCCTTCTGTGTGCCCCCAAACCGTCAGTTATTTCAGCTGAGATTCGGCCCTGGGGAGAACCGAAGAAGTTACATCCTTCTCTTGTCCAGGTTTTATAAACTCTTCTTTACCTTTTTCCCCAGGATATCAGTAAGAATGAAAATAAGCAGTCTGAATTCAATCTGGCTCTGGAGAAAGGAGCCCAGGAGGACAAGAGATATGTGCTTCATTAACATTTGCTTCTATGGAATAAAGAACAAAGCCTCTGTATGAAAGAACAGACATTGTCCACACAGTTATAAAACAAGCATCATTTTTTTTGGCAAAGTAGATACAATTTGAATATAGGAAGGAGGAAGCTTGAGCACCAATGAGGACTATCTGTACTTTCAAAAGATAAAGATATCATACTCCATAATGATAAAATTTTTAACTCAAGGAAAAATTATAATTTTGAAGGGATCTATAGCATCAATTCACAATAATTAAAAATCAAACTTTACAGAATCACAAGAAAAATTTAAAATGTTATAATCATAGCACAATAGTTTAATACTACCTAATTAATAACAGAAAAAGACAATAAAATAGGACATGAGAATTATTGTGATTAATACATTTAACCTCATAGTAGGTTTGTGTGTTAATATGTGTTATATTTAACTATAAATACAATTATGTATGTATGCACCTGATTGTTGCATATTTAAATGTATTTATAAATGTTCTATATACATTATATGTCTATGTGCATGTGTGTGTGTGTGCATGTATAAGTGAGTGTACTTGGATGTTTATTGAAACACAGAAGAAATAGAGAAGTTACAAAAATGGTTAACTATACTGTGTGGCTGCAATAAGGTAGAAGAAAGAGGGATGGGAACACTTACTCTGAGGAAACATTTTTATGCTTTAGAATTATTTTATGTACATCACTATGAAAATAAAACTAAAGTGAATGACATGAAACAAATTAAATTATATCAAATACCATAGCTACACAGATAAAAGAATTATTTCAAGTAATTTTTGAAACAATTCTCTGACTACATGCAGAGTGGAATATGCTTTCAAGAAAAGAACAAAACTAAAAAGAAAATCTGAAACTTTTATCAATAAATTTTTTTATTCACTATTTATTCTATTTTACTATTTATTTTTGAAAATTCTTCCCTGAGGACTTGCTAACTGATTTTTCTTAGATGGGGGTGGGGGGCGGGAGGGAGAGTGAGAATGAGAGAAACAGGGATGCAAGAGAGAAGCATCGATTGGTTGCCTCTCACATGTGCCCTGACCAGGGACCTGGCCTAAACTCAGGCATGTGCCCTGACTGGAAATTGAGTCTGCAGCCTTTTGGTTTATGGTATTACACTCCAACCAAGCAAACCACACCAGCCAGGGCTTCTTGTTCAATATTTTAACTATAAAATTTATGGTGTATTATAAGACATAGCAAATAATTAAATGCATAAATATTACTACAAGTCAAGATTTTCAGAGTAAGATTATAGAAATACAGATGTGAATAGTTAAGAGCAAAATGCTAAAAATATTAAACATTAATTTGAGATACCAATACAAAATTATATATACATATACATATAGTCTAGGTCTGTCTATTATGAAACACAAAAATACCAGCTCATGAATAATATTTTATTTATTTATTTATTTATTTATTTATTTATTTATTTTTAAAGATTTTATTTATTTATCTTTAGAGGGGAAGGGTTAGGGAGAGAAATATCAATGCATGGTTGCCTCTTGTGTGTCCCTGCTGGGAACTGGCCTGCAACCCAGGCATGTGCCCTGACTGGGAATCGAACCGCAACCTTTTGCTTCGCAGACCCGCACTCAATCCACTGAGCTACACCAGCCAGGGCTATTTTTTAAAAAAATTCATTCTGTAAACCCCATGATAATTGACCCAGACAATTCTCAAAAATGGAGGCTAAAACCATTATATGGAAGGTTTGATGGGAAGAGGACATATTAATATGTCATATATAGGTTAATTGCCAATTTTAGACAATTGATTGAATGCTTAATGGTCTACAGGAAAATTTGTATTTTCCTCAGGTTATTGAAGCAATTTGGATATGCTAATTTTTTTCTATTTATCATATGTTTATTTCACACCCAGAGGTATACACACATATAATATGTGTACAATTACATACTCATATTTATGTATTGATTTCTTATTAATTACAAAGAAGAAAATGCACCTTGATGGGTTTTGGCTAAAGCATTCCTAATCGTTCATTATCTTATGTAATACAATGGTGTGGAAATGTGTGGGCATGATGATCAGAAGTACCTAATGTTATTTATGAACTGTTCTTGCCAAAAACACTTACCCCGAGTCTAATCAATCTGGAGCCTAGACCTACCTTTCAGTTTGCAGATAATTCAGAGGACAGAGGGTCAAGTTAAGCGGCACTGGGAGACAGCGTTCAGAAACATCTAGAATGTGGACCATTTTATGACAACTGGCCTGGCCTGGACATTTTAAATGTATATAAAAGACATTTTAAAAATGCAGTGAAAGTTTTAATTAAAAGGCACAGAAAAGACAAAAAACTATTCAGCAAGTATTGATTTGATCTAACAAAAATATTTGTAGAAAACTTTCTTGGTATCACTGGGGAAATTAAAAAATGAGTTGGCTAAATATTACATGATGTAATGGATTTATTGTTTAATTTCATAGGGATAATAATAACATTTTAATTGTTCTTATAATGGATGATGCATAATGAAGAACTGGGGGTACGGCTATATTTCAACATACACGGAAATTATTCACTTACACACATATACAGAAATCAGCCTAGCAATAATATTTGATTATATATTATTATCAATTCGCCTTCAAAAGAGCTAGGATATTGCTTGTTCCCTGTCAATATCCTAAGTAATCAGTGTTACTCAATTGTGTTACACATTAAAATAACCGGGTAACTTAAAAAATAACAAATCAACTAAGCCAAGGTTCCATTTATATTCTAGGTATCTATATTTTTTAAAGCTTCCAAGATGATTCTCAAGTGTAGCCATAAAAAGATCACACAGAAGAAGTCAATCAGCTAACAAACACTGTGCTCCAGAAGGCTACGATATGAGTACAATATAGCCTGGAGAGAGAGGGAGGGTGGGCTCCACTTTATCCTTGTGCAGCTTAATACTTACAGTCAAAAAACATGGAGAACAGATGGCGGCTAGGGGAAGCGGGGAGGTTAGGGGGTGGAAGGATTGAGCAAAAAGGAAAAAGGACTCATGGACATGGACGACAGGATGGTGATTGCTGGGGGGGACGGAGACATTAGGGGACTAAATGGTAATGGAAAAATATAATAAAGATTATTTAAAAAAGGAAACAACAACAACAAAAATATTTTAACAGTTTAAACACCAAATCACTAAGTTAAAATTATTTCTAACAAAATATTTGAGGGTTTATACATGTCACACAGTCTTAGATATATAGATTTGGTAGAGTTACTAGTGTACACTCTATTTAATGAAAAACTTTAATTTTACAAAGAGGCTAAAAATTGGCAAAGCCCATAGACTCTGAGATTGATGGTCTGGAGTCAAAATATCCAGGCTCTGGCGCGTGAATCTGAGAGCTGGGCAAGTTACTTAGACTTTCTTTGTTTTAGTTTCCTCCTTTGTAAAACTTCTGTGACAGAAATCATCACCTGGTTGTTTTAATTATATATGGAAATGTATGAGAGGTATTCAGAGTTACTGAGAAAAGAACTCAGTAAATGTGCAAGCAAGTGACACATTTTCAATACCTCATAGGACCAGAAGTTGTGGTATTTATTGGGCCCTAAAAGATTCACAAATATTTTGCCTTACTATACCTAGTTTTGATGAAGTAGATACAAAATCTGGAGTCCCACAGGATTTGAAAATGGCAAGAAGACTTCTTGTTACCTAGGAAAGGCCCTCTTTAAACTTTAGTAAAATTCAGTGTTCACCTTTGACCCAGAAACTAGACAACACCCCTGAGAGTGGTATCCTTTAGTCCTCCCCGTGGAAGGTTTTGATTTGTGTATACACCGAAGTATGCATTTAGATTTAGAGTCATTAAAAAGGCGGTGGGTACTTAAAGATCCCAGTAATACATATTGTCATTCAAACAAGTTCCTGTTTTGTTGTGGTCATGTATTTCTTTACACTGAAATATTTATTCCATTCTCATAAACTTAATTGATCTTGTTTCTTGACATTAATAATTGTATCTGTCCTTTTTCATATTCCAGTTTTCCACTGAAATGTATTAAGTCAAAATAATTAAGCTATCATGGTGACTTAATGTGCTTGTTTAAACATCTGGTTTTATTCTTAAATTATGTGATTGCTTTCACTATTCCTTTGTAGTAAAATTTTAAAATTTGTTTCACAGGTCCTTGCTATACGCGTGATTTATACATCACTGTCTCTGCTCAAATGTCCTCTTCTCAAATGCATTTACATTGTTTATTTTGTACTTTCTACTTGTTTGGTTTTATGCTTTATGTGCAGCTCACAATGCCTTTAACTTATATTAAGGTTTTTTTCCCCCCTAAGCAGTACTGTCACCCTGGAGGAGCCCATCAGATTCTGCACAATGACGTATTTTTCCTGCTATATTCCTGAATCACCAAAGAAAAAGAGATCACTGCCAGTGAAATCTAATACTGATGCAATAATAGTTCTTGTTGTTCTAACTACCACCTGCACATCTTGTGTATTTTTCTGCGGCTCATGAGTACTGTTTGTTTAATGGATGGTATAAGCACTTCGCTCAGAGGACATGTCCTTTTCAATGCTTCAAAGAGTTCCAAAGCACAGAGTTGGCACTGAGTATTTGCTTTTTAAAATAATGCAGCACAAGCTACATATTGTAAAAGTATACGGTTGTGAGTTGTTTTATTATCAAGACTTGCAAATTCTGAGAGAAAAAAACAGTCTAGAAATGACTATGACACAAAATTACATTTTAGAAAGCATTCTTCAAAGTACAAGCCTTCACACTGTAAGAAAGTGATCAAAGTTAAATTGCACAGTAGATTAAGAGAAGGAAAATATGTTTCAGGGATTTTGTAAAAACCATTTTCTAGGTTCTGGACAAGAGACTTCTTTCTTTTCTTTTAAAGATTTTATTTATTTATTTTTGGAGAGGGGAAGGGAGGGAGAAAGAAGAAGAGAAACATCAACATGTGGTTGCCTCTCACATGTCCCTACTGGGGACCAGACCCACAACCCAGGCAGGTGCCCTGACCAGGAATCAAACCAGCGATCCTTTGGTTCTCAGGCCAGAGCTCTATCCACTGAGCCACACCAGCCAGGGCGTTAACAAGAGATTTTAATTTATAAACTGGAAAACGTTTAGACAAGTTATATTTCATTAAGATAAGAAGGCAACAAAGAAACTTTAAAATATAGATAAAATGTAAAATGGCCATGGCCAGGTAGCTCAGTTGGTTGGAGCATCATCCCATTCACCAAAAGCTTGAAGGTTTGATTCCCAGGCGGGTTAGGCATGGGAGGCTCTCCTCTCATGTCAATGTTCCTCTCTCTCTCTCCCCCCTCCACTTCCTCTCTCTTTAAAATCAATAAAGACATATACTTTAGTGAGGATTTAATATATATATATATACACACACAAATATATATATACTACACAATATATATATACAAAATGTATGAATTTTATAAATTTTTTTCTTTCAAAAACTTCACTAATTTTAAAGAGTAACAAAAACATTGATGTTTGAAGGAAAAAGGAGTGTGGGTAAACTTGACATACCAAAAAATAAATTCATATGATAAAATATTCATTTGAGGGAAAGAAACAATTTTAAAAGAAAATCACGTTGTAATTTCACTTGTTATTATTGCCAACTATTTATCTAGGAAAAGATTGTTACCATCATGTCTATGTGAATACAAGCCTAAAAACATCTTTCAGTGCCCTCATTGTCTATATATCTGTCTTTCTATGTTGAAACCTGAAAATGTCCATTTTAAAAAATATTTTATTTATTTATTTTAGAGAGAGGAGAAGGGAGGGAGAAAGAGGGGGAGTGAAATATCTATGTGTGGTTGCCTTTCGCATGCCCCCTAGTGGGGACCTGGCCTGCAACCCAGGCATGTGCCCTGACTGGGAATCAAACTAGCAATGCCTTGGTTTGCAGGCCTGCACTCAATCCACTGAGCTTCACCAGCCAGGGCCCATTTATCTACGTATGCATCTTATTCAATACAAGGACAACTTAATCATTTAATCATACATTTTGGCAAAGGTAATTATTTTAACAACTAATGTATATTAACTATCATTTAAGGAATATGTGATAATTTTCATATTATCATATACTATTATATAATATACAAATTATATACACAGAGAGACCAAACAGCATAATAGTTATATTTATATTTTAAATTATTATGTATCAAGTTCTGCCCTAAGTGTTTTCTCATTATAATTTATTTAAACCTTACAATGATCCTATGTGGATTATACTATTGTTATTTGCATCTTCCAAGTAAGGAACAATAAAGAGGAGGCATAATCTTTCCAGTATTACACAGAAGGTGATAGAGGTAGGGCCTGAACCAGGCAGTCTGGAGCCAGGGTCCAGCCCTCACACCGCATTTACAGAGCATGTCTCTAGGGGATGGGCTTAAATGCACATTTCATTTTCTATCTTTGTTCTTCTGTGGTATTTTTCCTGCAATAATATTTTTGAACAAATGCTTTGAAATAAGGGAAATAAGTTACTCCTCTTTCTAAAATTAAAAGTGAGGCACAATATATGGCAAAGAGTTTTAAAAATAAGTATATTCTGGTATTTAAAAAATACACATGTAACTGAATATAAGTAACCTATTTTCAATATACCAAACAGATTCCTAGCATTATCATAAAATAAAATAATTTTGAATTAATATATCTGCCTATGCTTTTTGCTTAGACAATGAGAGAAAGGAGGATGATCTAAATTTAACTCTTTCAGGAGTCAGAAAAAATATAAAAATTAAGTTCAATAGTCATATACAAGGCTCACTTAATCACAATAAATTGTGGGTATATGTGTTTGTAACTAATTACATAAAAACTGATATCACCCATCCTGGTTACATAGAGAAAGAGAAGAATAGAAAATAAACTAAACAGTTCTTTTGTTGACTGAAAGAAATTAGATTTTTGAGGTGATTTTATAGATTATGTATTATAATGATTTTAAAGAAGAAAACCTTCATTTCAGAACTGACCTAAACTGTATTGTAGCCTGAATGTATAATCAATGTCTCATAATATAATAATAAAAATATAGTTAGGTGAACTCTAATTTACAACACTATATAATGTGTGAGGAGGCTGACTATATCAGTTAGGGTCCAATCAGGAGACAGACCCACACCAGTAATTTAAAAAGAACAAGTAATAATAAATGTTAGAGAGGTTATAAAGAAATAGGAACCTTTATTCATTACTTATGGGAATATAACCTAGTATAGTCACTAGGGAAGAAAATATGGAAGTTCCTCAAAAAAATTAAGAATAGAATTACCATAGGACCAACTGAGCAACCACTCTCCTGGAAATCTGAAAACATTTATTCATAAATATATATGTACCCCTATGTTTACTGCAGCATTATTTATAGAGGACAAGATATGGAAACTTAAGTGCCCTTTGATAGACGATTGGACACAGAAGATGTGGTGCATATATACAGTGGAATACTACCCAGTCATAAGAGAAAACGAACTACTGCCATTTGTGGTAACATGGGCAGACCTTGAGAATATCATGCTAAGTGAAATAAATCAGACAGAAAAAGTCAAGAACCATATGATTTCACTCATGTGTGAGATATGAATGAACAGACAAACAAACAAAAACTCACAGGCACAGACAATAGCATGGTGGTTACCAGGGAGAAGCGGCTGGGAAGTCAAATGCTATATGGTGACAGAAGGCAATTTGACCTTGGGTGATAGACACACAATGTAATACACAGATAATATATTATAAAACTATATATTTGAGTCTATATAATTACACCAATGAATGTCACCAAAATAAATTTAATTAAAAGAATTATTAACCAGTAAAAATACTTATTAACTACTAAAATAGGTAAACAAGGAGTAGTTCAGTGTACAGAAGCAGCAAGTGCAGAACACAGCTGTTGCCTACAGAGCTGAGGGCAAGGGAAGGAGGCAGAGCCGCCCACTGCTAGTCTCAGAGTCAGGTATCTTTGGAGAGGTTGCCACTGCCACAGGAACTCGGCTGGTGACCGAGCGTGAAGGCCCTGGAGGGTGAGGGCTGCGGGGAGTCCCCTGATCTTGTCCCTGGAGGACACAGGATCTTATCAGAAGGTTTAGGGTAGAGCTCAACCATGATGTCAATGCAACCAGAGTCCCCCAAAACTAGTCTGTTAAATGGCACATGGGAAACAGCACTCTAGAAAATGGAAGCTACTCCTCCCATCCTGCTGTTCAGGCTTACAGTATCCCTGAAATTGGCAAAGCCCTTTAAATTGGCAAAGCCCCTAAAATTGGCAAAGCCCCTTAAATTAGCAAAGCCTGATGTCAATTGGCTGGCACAGGAGAAACATCTATAGGGTGCACCTCTGGCAACACAAGAAACAGCAAAGAAGCATTTGGAGAAGAAAGACAATAAAATGAATAACTGGCCTGCTGTTACTTCCTCCTTGGTTATGGAAACCAATAATGGTACGTCTGTGTAAAGTCACATGTTTATGCTTACAGTCACAAATAGTAATTTCTTGGTCCTTTCTCTAAATGTGGTTCCCTATTATATCATTCTGACTTCAAGTTATTTACCATTATTTAACAATTTACTGTTTTATTGAGGCATAGATAAATTATATAAACTTCAAGTGTAAAACTTAATAAATTTTTACAAATATATACACACTCATGTACCTACCACCTAAGACAAGATAAAACCTGTATCAGCACCTTGGAAGACTCACTCTTGCTTTTGCAAAGTGATAATCATTTATATTTTAAATATTTTCTTAAAAATCTTTACTCATTGTCTTACATGTTTAATATAACTAATAGAAAGTTTAAAGAACAATAATGCATTTTGAAGTGTGCAAGAAACTACTTTTAATTAGAGACTTATTTAATTTAATCACTCTACATTTTTTTCTAGAGTTGTCAAAGTACTCTATAGAAATTGCTATTCTACTCTTCTTTTTGTGTAAGTTGGTAATGATCAGCAATTTCATTCTCATTATTTCAAAGAAAAGGGAATAAAACGTAAGTAACATACAGCCTCAAAGATCCCTCTGCTCTTTTGCATAGAAAGAGATGAAAGGCAATTTTTTAGAATAAACTCTTCTCCACTAATACCAAACTGTTCTCTTAAAGTGAAAAAATTCCCCATGTACATGAATCAAACAAGTAACAATAACAAATACCTAGCAATAAGCTGTGTTACTAAAGAAGTGACTTAAATACATGTAGAAAACATCATTTTGAGTATATATTATTTCTTCAAAACTCATAGCATTTAACATAAAAATGTAGAACATATTATTATATAATTTTACTGCAAATAGTAAAAGAAAATTAACGTGTTAAATAGGAGAAACAGTAATTTTTATATAGTATTTTAAGACATTGGGTTTTAGAGCTATTCAAACTTTTCAGTTGAATATATTTAACCAGTAAACCAGTATGAATTTAGTAATCCAAGAGGCTCAAGAAATTTGATTTTATAAGTTTTTCTTATCCCTGTGTATTACAAGATTTGTAAAAAGCTACTTCAATATTTTATATTATCATGTAGAATTTAAAAATTGTCATTTTGAAGTTGGACACATTCAACTACATATTTTATTTTCCTACTAGATTTCCATCACAAGTCAAAAGTCTTTGAACGTGTGTTTAAGCTTCATAGCCTGAAGTTGGTGAGTGTTTTTCCAGGAGGTATTTTTTTTCAATGCCTACCTCCACTGGACTCATTTCAATTTTTTTCTAATGGGAAGCATACTTTAAACAGCTTTAATTTCATGTTTTTCATATATTATTTTATTGTATTGTTCCGCCCTGCAGGCACTTATAATCAACATACTTTTTAAGTTTGATATTTAGTAATATGTTGTTGGTTCTTTGTTTCCTGTTGTAATGGGCTTTCAAAAATTAAACGAATTTGCAGATTTCCCAAACAAACACATCCATACAGGACAGTGTGGTATTAGAAGGTTCCTGGAATTAAGCAGTACAATGTAAATGCTTTCTGCATTACCCATTTGCTGAATAGAAAGTGAGGAAGATTGCCGATGGGTTCATTTTAGGGAGAAAATTACTATTTTAAAATAAAATACAAATTTTACTACATAAATCACATTTTAGTCTTAATCACATTCAATTTGGGAGTATCCTCTTGCATTTAAACATCAGGAAATGATGTCAGGAGCTGACCTATCATTTTCAAAGACAAAAGTTATCACACACAAAATAAATTACCTTTCTTAGTTTATATGTTCACTTCGAAGTATTTTAATGAATTAACACTCTTTATAGCTTCATGAAATATGTTTAAATGTTTTAGCAAAAGTAATGCTTTTTTTTAAACTTTATTTTTTATTTTTAACACTATTACAGATGTTCTCATTGCCCCACTCCCTTTGCCCTCCCCGACCCAGCCCTCACCCCTCCTCTCCTCAGCCCAGCTGAGGGTGCTCAGCCCAGCACCTCACTGCTATGTGTGGGTATGGGTTATGCATATATGTTCTTTGGCTAATCCCTTTGCCTTTAATGGCCCTAAGCTAACGTCCATGGATGCTACTCCTACTTCCTTCATCTTGACTTAGAAAGGATATTTGGTCACACACACTCCTACTCACACCGCTCAGTTATTCACCCGGAACTCGGGTCTCTTCTTTCCATCTCCCATCTATTTTTTATTATTAATCCAGGTCTCTTCCTTTTCCTTCCTTCCTCCCCACCCACTCAAGCCAACCACCCACTGAAATCCTGAGTTCTGCTCTTCAGTAGCTTTTCAAAATGAGCACTTTTCCCCATTTCCCTTCGGACGTACTTTTACATGCCTCATTCTTCCTTGGAGACCAGGAGCTCACCTCAGCTCTGCAATCATTCTCCGACCTCTACTTATCCCCACAGAGGTTTAGACCATTTCCTGCACTTCCATTTCCCTTTCCATAACAAAATATTTCTTTGAAGGGGGCAGCCAAAAATCCCAAAATGTAAATTCCAAGAACCAGGGCAGTAACGGCTTTGAATTAGATGAGTAATTTTGCAAATCTATGGTAATACTAAAGTGCACTATGGTTAATGCCTAGCTGATTGCATTTTCATTTGTGAGTAGGAGGTGCTGCCAAGCTCTTCAACCACGCTTAAGTGTAACAGCACTCGTTACCTAGGATTCCATGCTATTACAGAGCTCTTCTGAATAACCTTGGATCTTTGGGATGTGAAGTGTGATATTGTGTGCAAGTGTCTGCAGACTCCAGCAAGCGCGTCATAATGAAAACAATGTAAGGCAATATATAAAAAGTAGTGTTATAGTCATCAATTTCTAGACAGTGCTTTTTTTGTAATAAATTAGAGAAAAGAGGCATGAAAAATACACCTCTAATAACTTCACATTTTCAAAAGTAGCTTCAGATTGTTCACATTTAATTTGCAAAGTAAAATTTCATTATTAATCTTTATGTGCTGTGAAATAACCTGTTATCCATTTACTCATTAGCTCAATAAGTATTTACTGAACACCAACCATCTGCCAAACACAGTTCAACAAAAATGAACGATAAAACCATGACTTGCAACTTACCATGGGCCATGTGATGAAACCAGTAGTAGCCAAAGTCAACTCCTAAGAAGGTTAAATACCAAGTCCATGGAGAATCCCAAGGCAAACTGATGAGCCTGTAGTTCTCCCAGATATAAATGTAACTGGTCAATTCGATGCTCCTGGAAAACAATCTGGAAAAATAAAATTCACAAGCAGTGAAGATACTACATTTTACATGTAAAATTATGCTAAAAACAGTCTATATAATATTTTAATTAATATATTTATATGTAAAAATAACATCCTTTCCCTTTCTTTGTTATTTCCTATTACTCACTCCATTATGCCTTTTAAGAAGCTCAATTTTCTTAGTATCAACACCACTTACCTGATGTTTCTTTTTGTTTCATAGTTACCACAGATGGCACCAGTGTGCATTCTCAATTTCATGGAATTTAGGAAGCCATTCCATTCTTATGTCTCCAAAAATACTTTTCATGGAACCCATAAACATAAACATTACAAAGCTTTGACTTACGTCCTATACTTGCCAGTTCTAAATCTTAATGAACACAATAAGGTTGCTTTTTAAAGAAAGTATAGAAGATAAAAATTACAAATAGCAATTTAAAAAGAGGACTGCAAATTGCCTCTGCCTTCAAATATGTTAATCCCATAACATTCGCCTTTAGGTTAAAGCTGCTTTTGACTAACTATTCTCTCTCTCTCTCTCTCCTTCCTCTCTTTCACAGACACACACACACACACACACACACACACACTTTTAATGATTTTTAGATACTATTCTTAATATTACAAATTGGATACTCATAGCATTTCAATATTTCTTACAACTTTCAAGGTGTAAGGTAATGATATTCCCTTAGAAATAAAGTATATGAACCTAGTTAAAATAAACAATTGTTTTTAAAATCCAGAGGGCAGAATATGTCTTGCAACCTATTATATCAAGCTGTAACTTGTAAACTCCTACTTTAAGAACTTTCAAAAAGTATACAAAATATACTTCAATTTTATATAGCTAGTGGTAATTTTCTCTTTAATTTTCTGTGATTAAATTTAAGATCAGACTCAAGATAATTATTGCTTTTATCATTTTTATAAATTTGATTTTATTAAATATTTTCTTTGATATTTATCATTAATATGTAAAATGAGTTGATAGTTCTACCTAATAAGGATTTATTTATAAACCAAAAACAAATGAGGCAATTCTTAAATATTCTAATTTTAAATAGAAGTTGAAGAACCAGCTTCAATTAGTATTTTGTTAAAATTCAGCATTTTAATAGTATTTCCCTTTACATGGTCAGCTTCTGTGGAGACCAGGTCTTTAATTTTAATGTACTTTTGATTTAATTATGATGTGACTTAAATTGATTTAGTAACTTAAAAATTGTCCCATATTTTGAATGCTTCTATTATTTAATCTATAAATGAAACAGTAGGCTACTTTACAACAGCATGAAGATAAATAACTAATAGAAATGCCATGTAACTACACTTTTGAAAAGGACTGCATATCATTAGATCTTTCAACCCAATTTTCCATTCGAGATTGTTTTCGGTCTGTAAAATGGCACTTATACCCGAGAGCAAGAAGACACCTAAGAAAGAGGCAGACCACTTCAGATTGGTGGGTGGTAAGTGTAATAAACAAGAAAACTTACATACAAAGCTTGTCCGAGGCCACCTCAAGACAAGGAAATGTATGTGCCAGCCTGCCAGAATCTGAAAAGTGTAGGCTGGCAGAGCTTGGAGATATTGAGGGCTTGGTCCCAGACCACCGCAATAAAGCGAGTCATACCTTTTTGTTGATGGAGGGTCTTGCCTTCAATTTGTAAAACTACGCAACACCTGTGAAGCACAGTAAAGTGAATTGCAAAAAAAATGAGGTATGTCTGTGTAGAGGCCTTAACTAGGTTCAGCACATATTGAATCCAGATGGTCTCAGCAACACCTTACTCCCTCCAGGCTCCATCCTGAAACAGCTGCTGGTATGGGAAGAGGAGGCAGAATGTATAATCCAAGGACAGGAGATGGGTGAGAGGTCTCCAATTGCCCAGGCCTGGCTCATGGGCCAACCAGCATTCCTCTCAACAACCTTCAACAAGGTTGGAAGGAGCATTAGCATTTTTGTCCCTGAGTGTGAGTCCTGGACCCAAAGGAACTGCCTGCACAGAACTCCTGTCACAACTCAGGCCATGTTTTGGATACCCCACAATCCCCTGTCAGAGTGGCCCAAGCCTGCTCGTGGGACCTTTGTGGGCCTTGTCCCTGGTCTTCCAATTTGTCATATAGGTTACTTATCAATGTAGGGGGATAGAACAAATTTTATTTTAAAGCATGTTAGCTTGGTTGGTAACTTTTGTTTATTTACACAAGGGCTTCTCAAGTGTCAGTATTGACACGTGAACAAGATAATTCTTCTTTGTCAGGGTCTGTTCTATGGAAACAGATTACGAAACCTTAAAATTGTTTCCTATCACCCATTAGTAGAGGGTTAACCATACTTTTAGGTAAAACTGATAAATAGTACCAATTTTATATGGTTAAGCCCAATAATTTCTCTAAAGCAAGGATTCTTGACACCGTCGCCATTTTGGGCCCAGTAATTCTTTGTCGTGAAGGCTTGTCCTGGGAATTGTAGGATATGTGGCAGCATCTCTGACCCCTTTGCCAGATGCCAGTGGCACAACCCGCTAACCAAGTTGTGACAACAAAATAGCCAACATCTGCTGGGGACCAAAACTGCCCCAGTGGGTAACCCTAAAAAATGACGGATCCAGAAAGAAAAATTCAAACTGAGAATATGCAACAGAAAATTGAAATAATCTACAGTGTTTTACATAAGCTTTAGTACACCTTGCCAAAACTGATCCATTCATGTATTCATTCAATTATTCAATAAATTCATAGTAAGAGACTACTGGACAATACAGGGAGGGCACATAGGTGAACAGGGCAAACATAATCACCAGCCACATTAAGGTTTTATCAATTCAGAGTCTTTTTTTAAAAGCTGTTATTTCTCTTGTCTGTGCAGGTGACAATCGAAATAGATTTTAGGACACCAAGACTTCAATAAGAGGGTTCCTGGAAAACTCCGATTTCTGTAAAACAAAGAGAACCTGCCTGCACTTGAAATACTTTTTTATTTCCTGTACAGGTGCCAGATCTTGAGCAGACACCCAATTTATTACTTTGTCAACTTACTTATTAGGGTTGACACAAATCGAGCTGAAATATGCCTGACAGACTACAGTCAAGGTGGGTTTTTTTTCACACTTTAGCAGGAAGCCAAACTTTCCTCCAGGCGAAGGGAAGAGGGGAGAAGCTGTGGGAGTTAAATTCCCTGCTTTCTATCAGCAAGATGAATATGATCTTCTTCCATCCTAAATGGGAAAAAACAGCCACGGACTGCCCACAACTAAAAACAATTCGGCAAAGGGATACAGCTGGGAAATGATTATCTGGAAAGCCCTTGATTGCAGGAAATAGCACCTACATTTTCAAAAATGTTCCCACCAGACCTTGAATCATAAACCAAAGTGCCTTCCTCTTTCTTTCCAAATTCTTTCGTCTTCTCCCAGCCCCCACCCCAGTCCCAAGTCCATGAGTCTGCACTTTGGAATTCAAACCTCAACTCTATCAACCCCATCCCGTGGGAGGTGACATATGTAATGCGTATGTATGTGGTGAGCTTACTGTATCACATGGAGAAGGAACACTGGGTAGTACAGGGGCTTTGAATTACCAAATACTAGATCCCTGTCACTCACTAAATTTGAAATGCAAGACCAGAACGTGATCTAAACATAAGGAGACATTAGAAGCCTCAAATAAACAACCTGTATATGTGGACGCTCTCCTCTCACTGTCAGTTTTGCTTTGTAAATTCCCTCCAAATAGCTCGTTTCTCTTGGGTCTTACTTAGGTCTGTCTTTTGGAAAACAAAGAGGAGCTAATTCTTTATGTGCTTATATAACATTTTCTCTCAACACTAGAAATTTGTCCTGTTTTAGTTTAGTTGCTATGAAAAATCTGGGGAGGCACTAAATTGCTATTCTGGTTATGATCCTGGATTTTTTTAAAAGATAACATAATTTATGGTGTTAAGATTTTAAAATAATTAATAAACTGAATAAACATTATTTGGGGATTGAGATTACTAATTAGAGCTCATTAGTTTTAACAGTTATCTCAGTTTGAATGTAAAATACAAAGGTAATGTCGGGGGCATGTCATTCACCCTTGCAGATATGAGAGCATTAGGCTGAATGGAACACAAAATTATCTAGATCTCAGATATTTTCATGGTTTAACCATTAATCAAATAAACAAAGTTTGGTGTAATGCTCTCATTGCAAACTGTTAAAATGTCAGAACAACTTCCAGTGGTATAAATTATGCATCCAGGACTCACGACATCTGCCACTTGATACCACTTCACAAGTAGCATCAGAGCTGGGCGTGACATCTGATTCGACCAGATTATGCAAAGTAGAAGAAAGTAAATTAGACATTTTTATTTTTAGTAATCTTGTTCCCTAAATCAGAAAATAAATCAATATTTAGATGAGAGCATTCTAAATATCCTTACAAGCTTCAGAAAGTTATAAATAAATAAATATATTTGTATTATATAGGTATTGACTTTTTCAAGACATTTTGTTATTTATTCATTTCAAAATTTCTTAAGCCTGGCGCAAGAACTTGCTCTGTTTATCTGTAAAGCTTCTGCCACTTTTGCTCCATCTAGTGGAATATTAATTCTTGCTCAGTAGTAACAAAATACATAATACAACCTCTACCTTCTGCAGACAGATAAAATTTGTACTACTATTACTTACTGTGAAATAACATATGTTTATGACACAATTATTTAATTCAATGTAATTTTACTGAAACCACAAAATCATAGATTTTATAAACACAATGTGGTAGATTTAGAAGTAAATTTGCTCTATTTTTCACTATGCAAAACGTAAATTACTTCAAGTAATCCAATTACACTATTGAACAAGCATATAAATCCAGACTAATAAACACAAGGAAGTTTGCATTCATTAAGGAAGGTTATTCTAACGGCAATCTCTGAAGCTACACAATTACTAACAAAGTCTATTAATAAGGTTTCTAAGCTTAAATTTTAGAGGAAATGGGGCATTCTCCCTACCAAATATAATTAACAAACCAGCCAGTTTGTTAATTTTATTTTCTTCACAGGGGAAGTTCTATTAATTATATTCTGGGATAATAAATACATTACTAGTATTATTAAATATTTTTATCGACATTACCCAAATGCATTTCTCTCTTATTTTAGACAAAGAATAACTGTTTATGAAAATCATCACCCAAAATGACAGGCATTCATCTGTTAGCAGTCTGATGTTGCCAACGGCAGTATTGTCTCCGATTCTAAAGTCTAGTATAAAAACCCAGTGTACAATATTTCCTCATCCAGCCCCACCCCAAGGAGCCCGAAGTATTTTAAAGAAGTTTAATTTCCTCCTCTTTACATTTCTTTTTTGAAATATTCTTCTCAGGAATGGAAAATTCCAGGGCAGTCATGGCCGGTAATACTGTGCATACATACGATTGAACATTGCGGAGTTAACTTCATGGTGAAATTTGGCAGTGACCCATTTGTATTAAAAGTGGAGTGTCCCCAACTTATTTGAAAATTTACCTACTTAAATTATCCCTCCAATCTTTTGCATTTTGATTTATAATCTGCTGTTTCAACAGAATAAATGAACCCATTAAAAACAAACATACTGTAGATATTTATATCGGGAATAAAATTTCTCTGGGGAGGATGCAATTTATGGAAGCAGAAACATTGGAAGGAAGTAACAAATTGAGGTCCCGGTTTTCTAATGAAGGATTGGAAATTGAGTTCTGCTTAAACAAGCAGGGAAAAAAATGTGATTATTTTTCACTCGTTAGCATTTAAGTCAGTAGCAGGAGATTTCACAAATTTTAGATAGGTTAAAAAAACGGATTTTGTAAAATTTTTGCTAAGTTTAATTTTTTATCGCCACCTATGCAAGTGATTGATAGAAAGGCAGGTTATCTGCATGTGATACACAGTATTTAACAAGTGTAAGTAAAATAATCTGTCTATAACTTGAAGACTAGATTCCGACTAGGAGGGTTGCCTACTGAATCCCAGAAGAACAAAACAGATGCCGGCCTGCCCAGAATCTGGTACTTAGGACAGATGGACTTTTATTACACAGGATGGTCTGTTCGACAGGCTTGTAAACAAGATATAATCTTGTCTATGATTAATATTTTTCCCTTACATAAAGATTTGAAAGCTACAGCATGTAGTTTTCTCTGTCAATGTGCTACGTATGCTACTAATCTTCAGGATATTTCAAATTTTATGTAACAATAAAATTGAGATCCTCAAATAAACATTGTTTTTCCTCAAAGTCTGCCTACAGCATTTCCATTACATGAAGGGCAAAGTGGAAAAATATGTTCCTGGTTTCACTTTGATTCCCACAGCTTCTTTTGTCAGAGGCCACATATGCCTATGTGATCACCCAAATAGTGTAACTCCTCTCAAACGGATTAACAAATGGTGTGCCGCCATGTCTCTTGCCACCGTGTAGTTAAGGACGCGGCAAGCCACTGCTGCTCGTGTGGAAAATGAAATTAGTCCCTCGGAGAGGATACGATCAGTGCCGTGTTAATCTAACCTTCAGCTGTTAATGATTTGCACAAGGGTTCCCCTTGATGCTGTGGCTTCAGCTGAAATATTGTTTTAAGAGTTTCTGTTAAATCCCCCTTCCCGTCTTTTGCCGAGGGATGGAGTGGAGTGGATCTTGAGGATCAGCTTTCCTTCTCTGCTTACATCTATTTTTTTTTAATAGCAACAAAATAAAACAAAAGTATTTAAGTCATTTATTTTCACATAATTTGCTTTGCTGAGATTTTTTTTTTGAGAAATGGCTATAAAGGTGAAATCACTTGCAAAACTTAATTTATCCACATTTCACAATTTAGAATTGGTGTTCACACCTCCTGGAACAACAACAACAAAAAGAAACCATTTGCTGTTCACATTCAAAATACGACCATAGAAAAATATGCTCCAAATTCAAGTTCACAACCTTTTACCTTTCCTTCAAAGGGCACCAGAGTTAACAGCTTGTGTTAGCTTAAGGGTGTTACGAATAGTGGGATGTGAAGGGAAAGAAGTGCATCTTTCTCTCCCTCCTTCTTCCTGGCTTCCTGATGCTTTGGGGGTTTGTTTTTAGCAAAACTGAATTTCTGATTCTCTCATATCCTGTTATAACCCTGTGCCATTTTAAAGTTACACTGCTGAGCAGAATTATAGGACTGAAGATGCAGTCTTCCAGTTGCTCCAGCGTTATGATAAGAGAACAATCAAATTTCTCTCTGAACAAAGTCAAACTCGAAAGAGTAAAAGAAATCCTGAAGCATTCATTCAACTTGATGTATCCTGGAGTGTTTAATAAACTCACTTCAGTTCGATAGAATATGTGATCCAGGGCACTTCTTGTTTCCAAGTATTTTTACAGTTTATCCGTTGTCTGATTTCCATACACCTATATATTTAACGTTCTCAGAATGAACTACAGTAACCAAGTGGGTAACTTTCAATAACCAAACCTACATATCCTTTCTGTATGTTAGACATTTTTCTTGTTCAATTCTGTTTAAGGGAAATATGAAATAGAGGATATTATGTATAACTGGAAATTCTTATTTAGTATATTCTGGAAATTAACTGCAAATAACTTGAGATACCACCTCTGATTCTGACAACAATGTGCCACCATACAAGTAGTTTTTCAGAGAGTGATTATAATTATGATGCTATTATTATTATTTTGTACCTATTAACCTATCTTTTTCATAGTGCCATTTATGAAAAAAAAATTTACTTTTAGGTTTACTTCCCATCTAAATAACTTTATGCAATTAATTGTATGAAATTATTTCACCGTTTCTCAGATATCCTTAAATTTTCATTCTATTTTCTTTTTTAAAAAATCCACCTTGGTTTCCCACTGGGCGGTTCATAGAAACATTCCTAAGTAATGAGCACTGGTCAGAAGTACGCTCTTAAAACAGTAAAAGAAGCAATGGGTGGGAAGCAGGAATGAGCACATTCATCAACAACACAAAGCAAAGCAAGTGCTTCTAAGGGAATCTTCCCTCACCCTCTGCCTCCTTGGTAAATGCTCCTGGGTTTCTCCTTCACACATATTACGACTACTCTTTTTAAAAAGTAGTAGGCGTGGGGGTCCAGAACAAGTCACCCCAAGGGCGCCTCTGTGGTATGCAGATTGTTTTGAGCCAAATGCAACCTGAGCTGCAAGCTGGAGAGAAACTTCTGCCCTACCCCTTGACTACCTAGATGACTTCGAATTAGCTGCCTCGACCATAAGAGACTATCAGAGGTAACTTTTTTTCACTTATCTGTGGGGCAGGGTAAACTCTTGTTTACTAAGTTCTGCTCTTCTTATTAGCCTCCAATGGCCTTTTGAAGTCCCCAGGCATCTCACTTCATCTGGCTCAGGATGCCTTATATGCCCATGTTCCCTTTCTATCTCTGAACCTCTCCTGTGTGTGGGTTTCTGACTCTCTCATGTATGCAGTGTTACCATACTTATGTATGTTTCAAATTTGTTTTTTTCTCTTGCTAATTTGTCTCTTGTCTACTTGATTACTAGACCAACTAGAAGAACCTTGAGGATAAAGGAAAGTATGTTTCTCCCCACATAGGTCATTTACTGTTTGCTAGTGTTTAGTTTCCTCATTAGCCAGTTTTGTCATTAACATAACACTATGATAATATTAAATGAGAAAGGAAAAACTATCACGTACTAAACACTATTCCACACAGAGGAGTTAATACTATGAAGAAGAAGAATACCTCTTTCTCTCAAGTTACATGCAAGCTAGCAGGAAGGGCTGTGAGGAAAACAAGTGAGTTGATACCATGAGATAATTCTACATCCAGGGCAAGCACCAGAGTCCATGGACTGTATGAAGTGGTGTCTAACATAGTGTTGGAAGTCAAATATGATTTGCTGAAGAGTATGATCCTTTAAGAGAAGTCTGTACCTAGACTTAAGAAATGAATGAGCTTGCCACATGGGTGGCATTCCAAACAGAGGGAAACACGTTTGACTTCTGGGTAATGGAAAGAAATAGAGTATGGAAGGAACAAATATTGCAAAATAGGGAACAGCAGTAAAGGGACCAGGAGCAAGGATGGATAGAGCAAAGCTTCCATGGTTCGGGAAAGTAATTCATCATGCATTATCATCGGGCAATGTGGAGCTGTGAAGAGTCCCCACCATTTGCACATTATAGAAATGTTGGGCTGCAAATGAAGTAGGTGTGTGGACAGGGACACACTCAGGAGGCCACTATAGTGCTCCGACTTTATGGGACATTCGACTAGGGAATGTCTGCACACCAGATAGCTATTGTATGTGAATTTTCCTGCAGCAAAACTAATTTTCCAATAGATAACTAGACCATAGCTCAGGGCTGGGGCTAAGATCAGGCAAATGAAACATACTCTTCAGACACAAAATTTAAGGGGGGCCTGATTAGCTCAGTAAATAAGATCAATACCATGCAGAGCAGTATTTTTTAATGAATGGAAAGAAAAATTCATAATGAACAAAATATCAAAATTTTAAATAATGACAGTAATGAATTCTTTGGAGATGTATGTGAACCTCAATTCCTTTTCCATCATGTTTGAGAATTTCAGGCAATTCTCTCAGTGTTGCTAACCAACTAACTCACCTTGGAAGCCGAGACAGAACCCCAGCTGATATCGATGTTAATGCATCATCCAAAGGGCCTGGTGGCTTCCCTTTGTGAATCCAGCTGACAACCAGTTCAAGCAGCATCAGTGAGATGAAAAATGGAGTCGCCTGGAAAGGATATTGCAGAAAAGAGCTGCTATTGTGCTCGGTATGAAATTCTCCCACATTTCCTAATCAATCATTCGAGAAGTGGGATGTCCAGAAGTGGGAGGACATCTCATAGAAAGGGAAGGTAGTAACTTTCTTAGAGGATCATTTTCTCCTAACAAATAAATTTGATTACTTCAGAAGTATATTAAACAGGTGCTCCAATTCTATCTTCCAATTTGGAAATGAAATATAAACAGATATGATGAAGATTGCACCAAGAAAAGAAGATTAGGAAGGACATGTTACCAGTTAGATCTAAAAAATATATTTTTACATAAGTGTAATACCACCACTAGTCTATTATCTACATATGACTGAGCTAGATTCACTTTAAAAGGGATTCCTTAAGGATGCACGTAATTCTAGTCTTTCATATTAGCATTACTGAAATGGCAAAATTGAAACTGTAGGAACAGAGAACATTTTCCTGATTATTTCAAAGAATAAGGTCATTTTAAGTGCTTGAAACATCATTCAAGTTTTATTCATTCAGTTATAATTTTGTTTTATATAATATGGTTTTTAGGCTGCACTATCAATGACCAAATATTGGAGTAGGTTTGGTGTTACAATATAAAAAAGTAATGATTTATAAAGATGTAAATACCACATTTTTTTTCTTAAAACATCAGAAAGTAGGAATAATATGAAATCCTGAAAAAAAGTTATGGGTTTCACTCATTTGGAAGCTGATCATGAGTTTTAAAGTTTTCAAGACTGAACTCCCAAGAACATATTCTCTGATGTCATTTTTTTTCTATTTCTTGTCTGAACGAGTAAGTGTTATAGGAACAACTTTGACAGGGTGGGGAACTTCAGTATTCAAGTTCTAATTCTGGATATTTCCATTTCCAATCATAGCCAGGAATCAAAAGTGAAAAGTGCCTCTAAACACTTCAGAGTCAAATAAAACTTGGTTCAAGTTCAAAGTTAGGAAGTCAGAATTGGACTCAGCGGTCTGTGTATCCATTCTGCAGAACTACGCTACCAAATTAAAGAGGAAATAGTTCCCTGGGAGGTAGTAGACAAGTTCACCCTTTAAAAACAAGATTGTTACAAAGTTTACTGATGTCAGCTAAATTCTTAATGTCACTGTGTCCAGAAAAGCTTTTAAAGGTTTTGTCATATTCTGGAGTGACATATCAGGGAAGGGGGTTTGACAGGAGAAGATAGTTATAGATATCGTATGGAAATTCAGTTCAAGTAGAAGTTCTACTTTTGTTCCATGTCTTTATGAAATTGAATTCTTTTCATTAGAAGTTCATAATCTGAAGAATGAAAGTAAACAAAGCCCCACGCTGTATTTAACTTCTTATTAAGGAAAAGCTAGAGCAGCCTCTTCCCAAATAGTCTCACCTTTTTTACATAATCGGGCACCTCTTCTAGAGTTTGGAATGACGTTTCACTGGGCTTCATCATGTAAAACATCGTGCGAATTCCCTGGGAAACTGAAACATCCTGTTGGCCTTCTGGGTTCTTCATCTCGGCCCTGGTCTGATTCCCAGCTGGAGAATATTTGTGATTCATGGTTGAAGCCAGAGGCTGGACAAAGAGGACGAGATGTGCTTCACAGAACAAGCCCTTTGTCAGAGAACAGCTAGAAACAAAGCTCCAAAGAGACCACAGCCAACAGCAGACTGTGCAGAGACAGGAAAATACCGGGATCAAGAATGAGTTCAAAGTTCTTTTCAGTGGGAGCTGTTCCAGAAACTAGGCATGGTGGGGGGGAGGGGGACCATGCTGCCCAAATCAAAGATAAATAGTAGTGTTTGGCTATAGGTGAAGTGACTTATTAAAAAAAAAATACACGATACCTCCTTGGAAAAGGGAAGGAAAAAAAGTGTTAACAGGTGAAATTTTAGTCTGAAAAAGTGGGCAGGATTTCAAGACTCAAATCACCTGAAGAAAATTCACTTTTCTCCTCCCTTTTGAAATTCACACGGTGTTCAAATGTGTCGTCTCCCCTCAGAGTCATCACTTCCTGAAAGGGTGGGGTGCTCTAATCTCATTTGACAAGACTAAGCTTGACAGTTTACCATCACTGAGTATATTACACTTCTGAATCTGCATTGTGTTAGCTGTGGAGAGTTTGCAAACCAATTTACAGGCCTTTGGGTGATGACATGGTTTACATTGTTTAATGGAACCTTGACTAGTCGCATCTGATTGTTAAAATTTATGGGAAATATCTGACTGAAAAAGCACCCACGTTGTGGCTGCGAGACCTTACCTCTGTTTTCTGCGAGAAGCTTCAATGTTTTGCTTCTTGGAGGAGGAGTGGAGGGCACTTGATTGCAGCGCTAGTGAGTCTGTGGAGCTTCCTCTAATAGGACGCTTCCCCGAGCATTCACCTACAGTGGTTGTAATCATCCTTTGGCTACCACCTTATCTTTTATTTTAAAAATGTTTATGCAGATGTAATTAAATTGTTAATATATTCTTGTTTTAGAAAAAAAATTGGAAACCATAGATAAGCAACAAATAAATTACATGGAGTAATATCAGTTCTGCTATCATGTGACTTATGTGTTGCTAAACATTACTATATTTTGCAAATTGTTCAATAAAAACCACCGGGTTTATGAAAAATGGGATTAGCATATAATACTCAGAAAGTTTAAAATGACCCATGAGGCAAAAAAAAATAATCAGAACCTAATAAAAGTGGTAGCATATTTCTACCACATGTATTGTTACATGAAGAAATGTATACACACCACAACAAATATGCTGCTTTGTCGTGAAAAAGAGCTAAAGAGGACATTGGAAGAGCTACAGATTGTGAGCTATTGTGGAGTAGTGGAAGGAGGCTTATCTGAAGTCAGATAACTTGTAACACCAGATATGGACACCATGGCTCCTAGCTCACACGTGTACTGAGGACAATGGCTGATTGATGTTTAAGGCATGTGTGTGCATTTGTGTGTTCCTAAACCTTTCAGCTCATTGGGTACAACCTTTAACATTCACCTGCTGTGTCTCATTAACAAAATCACACAGAAGTATAGATGGCAGGCTTCAGTTTTCCCCTAATTTATTAATCCTGTTTGAAATAAATTTGCACCTTCAAAATATTGTAGAACTAACTGTATTTTCAGATAGTTCCTATGGCAAATAAATATATATGAACATACATATTTAATAAACGTGATCAGATTGCACACAGTGTCTTATTACCTGCTTTAAAAACATTTTTGAAATCACAAATGCATTGCATTTGGGGAGAAAAATGCAAACAACATAGCTGTGTGCAAAGTAAAAAGTAGCTGTACCTCTCCCCCTCAACACACACATCCCTCTCATCAACTTCATAAGAACAGCTTTTCCTAGTGGGTATCTTGCCATAACTGTTCTTCCTACAAAGATTGTTATTATCATTACTATCATGTGAATACCTTTTAACATACATCGTTTAATTTTTTTCCTAACAGACCATTTAAGTATAAGATATAGCAATTTTTCTTTTTGCAGTCAATGATTTATCAGGAACATTCTTCCACTCCGTTCATGGTTATACAACATTTTTTTTAATGGCTGCAAAGGTGTGTTTGTGTGTTCCAGAAGGAAAAAAATCATTTTAAGTAGCGGAACTTGAATACAAAGGATTAATTACAGAGATGGTGGAAGAGGTAGAAAGCCAAGTGGGAACAAAGAGGCAATCTAGAGATTAATATCAATAGGAAGCCACTTGCATCCTTAAGCTATAGGGACAAAAGGAGAAGGCTGTGTGGCCAGAGCTCTGGGGCTGGGTCACCAAGAGAAAGTGAGAACCACAAGAGGCCTGGTGAGCAGGAGCAGGGAGGGGATGGAAAAAACTGCAGCGGCTTCTCCCTGCCGGCCAATCTCCCAGCAGTACTCATCCGCCTACACGAGTCACAGCTAGGTGAAACAGGAGCCAAGGAAAAGAAGTGCGAGGGGCCATTCCTTGGAGAGACGCAGCAAGGAAGGACGAACCAGAGAGTGTATCTGAGGGAAAAGTCAACTCGGGACCATTGCACCATCATAATTTACTTAACCGTTTCTCCATTGTTGTGCAATTAAGTGTACTCTTGCAGTTTTAGTTAATAAACAGAATGGATCAATGAATACCACGGTATAAATGTCTTGTATGTTTGTGTACATGTTTGCATTAAATAGATTCCTAGCAGTGGAATTGTGTTCTCGAAGGGTATGTAAAATCTATGCTTTAATAGTTCCTACCAAATCCACCTTTAAAATTGTTTTTCGCTCTTGCTAACACTGGCTACTATCAATTTTTTACAGTTTTTAGCCAATTGATTGGTTCCAAATGTCATCCTGTTTTCATTTGCATTTCCCTAGTGACTTTGATAGTCATTTCATTACCTTTATTAGCCATTTTTTACTTTGTGTGTGATTTTTTAAATATATTTTGCACATGGTTTCTTTATCTTCTCTTTCTGTATTGATGTGCAAACTAATTGAATTCTATATCTTATGCATTTCTCTCATGCATGTGGCAAGTGTTCTCTCAGTCTGTAGTTTCTCTTGTGTTATATATATGTTGTCATACAAAAATTATAACTTTGTGTGTACTGTTATCTTTTATACTATTACTTCCGCTTTTGGGTCCTGCTTATAAATGTTATACTTATTACAATTCCATAAAAATAATCTTATGTATTTTCTTATACAATGTTTATAGGATTTCTTAATTGTTGTTCCTTCAGTCACGTGGCATTTGGTCATGTATATACGGTGTGAAGCCACTACTTCATGGCAGGCCTTCCCTATTGGAAAATCTGAAAACCACACGATAAATGAAGAGCCTCCAAGTGGAGATGTGTTAGTCTCCAAATCATTACTTGAGGAGAGCTACTCATCTATCAGGACATTAAGTAAAACTTAAGCTTCTAATGAGTTCTGTGTTGCAGTTGTTATTTGAAGCCGATTGTGCCCTAACTAAGGCAGACCAAAAAGCATTGAAGGGTTTTGAACAGAAGAGTCACCTAATCTTCCACAGGTATGAAAACCACCAGTCTGGTTTCTGTGTGTGTGAAGAGCAGAATTCAGGGGGGAGAGAAAGCAGAAACTATTCAGAAATGACTGATAGAATCCAGGCCCCACATGTCGGTGTCTTTCACAAGTGGAAAGATTCTGGATACATTTGGATGGTAAAAATGACAAGGTTTACTAACAGAATGGCTGAGAGAACAGGCATAGTTTAAAAGTTTGGTTTAGGCAGATGAAAGAATGGAGTTATTTACTATAACGAACAAACGGGGGTATTTGGCTTTAAACATCGTATGAGATGCCTGTAGACATCTAAGTGGAGAGGGTTCCAGCAGTTGGATCTATAAATCTGAAGTTCAAAGCTTAAAACTGGAGAATTAGCTACAGAAAGATGGAAAACTCACTGACGAGAACAGCTACAAGCCAAACATGGGTCTGAATTCCATGTACAGACTCTTCAACCGTGTTCACAAGCTTAAACAATACACATTTTTATTTAAAATCATATCTATTACATGTATTTTGTCTGTATGGGCACTTTTTTGTAATTGAATTATATAAACAACATATTACAATTTGAACATTACTATAACTACAGTAGAAGTAATGAAAGTATATGTCCTGTTCTATTTTAATGTATAGTCCAGTAAGCATATGTTTTAATATTAAGAAACTGCCCAACTGTTCTCCGGTGTATGTACCATTTGGCCTTCCCACCAGCAGGGAGTTACAGGTGCTCTGCGTGAATTCCAGCACTTGGTGGATCCAGGCTTGTTTTTATTTGCATTATATGTTTTCAGATATAAATAACTGCATCATTTGTGAGGGATATGGTTGTCACAATATGAAGTTCATTATTTTCTTTCCTATCTACTTTGAGGGTAATTTTAAAAAGAATATAGCTCCCTGTTGCCAAAAATTTAATATTGTCTCTGATTCTTTGAATCCTTGGTATTCATACTTTTCATTAGGAAATGGCACCAAGTGAAACTCAAATCAATCTCTCTATTTTCTTAGATCGGATTTTATTACTCTTGGCCAAAGTCCTCTCCCTGCGTTTTCAGAAGGCAAAGATCAGGTAGAACATGATCTTTAAAGAAATTTATGGCATACATTGGAGTTCAGAGAATAAAAAACAAATACTATTTCAGAAATGATTTCTTTAAAATACTCTCGAGCTAATACATCTCATTGTTATTTCAGGAGTGGTCGGTGCCAAAAGAGCAACTCAAGGTGCTACACACACATCCACGTCAGAATACATGTAACTTGCTCTTCGCAGGATTGATTTTGAGTCGAAGCTGGAATGAATCCAAATGCACAGTGCAGAGCAAAAGAATCTGGGAGATCCCAAGAGTATATTTTTGAAATAACTCATGAGATACTCAGCAAAGAGAAGGATTTCTTTTGAATAATATATCTGGAAAACACAAAATAACATATACAGCTCTTACAGAGTCATCTATCGTATAATAAATATTTTAAAGGTTCTGACAAGCCCAGCGGCGAGTAAATTTAATTTGCTCAACTTGCAGTTTATCAATTGTAATTTAATAAAGAATTACTATTATTCCGACACTTGTGAATGCCTCTGAGAGTGGGTATTACACGGGGATTGCCGTCTAAATTAGGCTCTCCATAGGGCTGTTTCTCTGTTTGGGAAAGAAAGGATGCCTACCTTCAGTAATGGTAATTAATGACCGTGATCTGAGGGGAAATCACCTTAAAAGACTTGCATATGCTAGAGAATATGTAAAAGGCAAGACTAGTGTTCTACTCTGCATACAAAAGTGTGTTTCTAATAACACCAGCAGATCAGACAAAGTCCTTTACCTAAATATTCATCACAGAACCTGCTGCCTGCTGTTGAAAGGACCTGTGAACCTTCTTTTATGAAACAGAGTTGAAGCAATTCATAGTAGACATAAATCCAGTTCTTATCATTCTCTCAGACATGTGGTTAGGAATTTCTCTCTAGTTTCAGTACCAAGAATAATGTGTTTCTCCTGAATAGCATTTGTGTTATTTAATTTTATGGATGCTATGAATCACCTACCTAATCATGTTTCCCACTTCAGATGGTTTAATATGTAGCTTAGTGCCAAATTTATGGCATAAATCTGGCAAGTGTATAGGATTCAAGGGGTGACATATTAAACTCACCCTTTGATTCCTACCGATATATTCCTTGCTTAATTTTTATCACCTATTTCACTCTGTTTTGTTATAAAGCTTTACGGTGGAGTGCATTGGTATAAAATGTGTTAATTTCTTCCTATCATGTGGAAATAATTTTTTAAGTTAATAAATTATTTCATTAGTAAAAAAGAGTAATCCTCTACTTAGTGTCTCATTTTGATGGGCATTTCTCAATAGTCACCTACCATAGCGTTTGAAACAAACAATCAACCGGTTGCCTCACTGGAGGGATAGATGGGTTGGCAATGAACAGGGACTCATTCTGATCCCTAAACACCTGATGGAGAAAAGAGCCAACTCCATCCATGACAGTATCTATCCATTGTGCATGGGATGCCTCACTCCAGTGGATTCAGAAATATATTATTGAGCCAGATATAAAAAGAAATGTTCAAAAATAATTCAGAAATGCACTATCTGTGCCAGAAATAACCCTAAAGCAGGACCTCACTGAGAAGTCAGAGGGGCCCTGAGCCAAAGATGAGGCCCTGGAGAAGTTTGGTAAAATGACTTCACTATGATGCCCCAAATAATGGGAAATTATCAATATAAACATGTCAATATTGGTCTCACCATTGCTGATTCCTGTCTGCCTCCTCACATTACTGCCGTCAAAGCTGTGTACCTTCCGTAACGTATACCCTTGCCTCTGTGAATGCTGCCAATTTTTAGAGTACAGTCCTGCACCACTTAGTGACAGGGATACCTTTCGAGAAATGAGTCCTTAGGTGAATTGTCATTTTGTGAATGCCATTGAGTGTGCTTACATAAACCTAGCATAGCCACATAGAAACTCATTTCTTTAACAGGATGTTTCCTCCTTTCTTTCCTTTTGATTCAAACTGGTCTCCTCTAGCACTTTGACTCACCTGTCTCCTTCTCCCTTCCTGTTAACTCTCATAATCATTAAGTCCTCAAAACAATCAGATTCTAATCAGCATCAGATAATCTCAGACACAAAGCCTTGGGTCTATTGTCCCCAGAAACAGAGTTTCTGTCAAACTGGAGATAACATCTTGACCTCAGTCATGTTTCAGCTCCAGACCCAGAAAAGCAGTAAAACCAGACAAGCAATATCATGGCTGACATAAGGACCAGGTGCACTGATCGGCTATCCCACTCCTAGTGCCAACCAATCAGTAGAGACCACAACCCGAGAACCCACCAATCAGTAAGGACCATGATCCTGAGCACATCCCTAATTCCCTTAGTCACCATGATTAATGTTTTTTTCTCTATTTAACATCCCCTGGATGCTGGGTCTATGAGCATTAGCTCATCTGTTTCTGGGCGTGGGCCACTTCCTGAAAATAACCCCTTAATTTCTTTGCTACACACTCCTGTTTGTGTCTTATTGGGCTTTGATGCACACAAATGGCCCCCTTTACTCCATAACACTTAGATGGTAGAGACTGCTACTCTCCTAGTCTATGTGATATAGCCTATTGCCCCTAGGTTACAAACCTATACAGCATACTATAATAGGCAAATGTAACCCAATGATATTTGTGCATGTAAACATAGAAAAAGTGCAATAAAAATATGCTATAAAAGAGTTAAAAATGGTACTCCTGTGTAAGATATTTACAATAAGTGAGGCTTGCAAGACTGGAATGTGCTCTAGATGAGTCAGTGAGTGAGTGGTGAATGAATGAAGGCCTTCAGTATTACTGTACACCACTGTAGACTTTATGACTTTATAAACACTGTACTCCACCATCGCCACAAACACATGAGTAATGTATTGCATTTGGTCTTTACCACAGCTACAATGCTATTGACTGGTGGGAAATTTTCAGCTTCATTATAATCTTTGGAACCAGTACTCTGGACCGAAATGCAACTATGCGGCTTCTGTTCTAGATTTTGGATACGTCCTAGTCCTCTCACTCTCACATCCATCCAGTCTCCAAGTCTTGTCTATTCTACCCCCGATATTGGCCAGGAAGATGTCTGTTTCCAACCAGGGCTTTGTATGTCAGAATCAGGGTGAGGAACAGGTTTGAAGCACAAACATTTTCAGGACTTTTCAACTCCTATCGTACTGTGATACAATTTGCATCATCCACGCTTATCTCGAGGACTGTGCAATGCCCTACTGTGAGTATTCATGGCTTGAGTAGCAAACTGGGAGCCTTGATCGTGCCTTCATTAGGGCGGAGGCCTCTAAACCCAGATTGAAGCTGAAGCCAAGACAGCACAGCTGGCAAGTGCATCTCCTTATCAGTTCCCACCTGGAGCTCAGTCTCCTCCAGCTGCACAGCAATGCCGGGACTTCTCTTTTTTTAAAATTCATTAATACATGATCTGCACTAGACTTTTCTAGTCTCCTACCTTTTTGGATATTCTTTTAAGATAAAAAAATGTTTGGTAGCTTTGTATAAACTTTTAACCAACTTAAATATTTTTTGTTAAATTTATTTGTAATAATCTTTGAAAAAATTATAAATAGTTCTTAGAAGTTCTCTTTCTCAGAAACCATACTTCTCATTCCATGGACTTTACACTTTACCTCTGCAACACTGAATATTTCTGAGTCTTCAAATACATGAATATGTGGTGTCTTTTTGATAATTCAACATATCTGGAGGTAAATGAGTAAGCAATTGCATTCCTTCATGAAGAATGGGTTGCCCACCTCTGTTAAAATTTTAAATGACATTCTGAGTCATGATACAATACTTATTCCTGCTGAATATGCATATCATTTGGAATTTCTATGCTAATTACTATCAAAAGAAAAACACAGATATTTTTTAGGAAAAAGAATCTCTTCATATTAAAGAAAACAGTACTGTGTCCAAAGGCAAGTTCATGTCCAACTGATTTTTAGTATTTTCCTTCACTCATTCAGGAACTTTTTTAGTATGTATTTTCTAAACTATTTAAACTATAATTTTTAATTATTTTAGTACATATTTAACATTCAGTATTTTATTTTTGTTATTTTTCATTAATATCTATGTAGAAAGTAATACTGAGTATTTATTAATATTTATTATATAAAGCTTCTTTAAACAATTTTATTAATTTTTAATGAATTAAAATATATTTAATAAATAATTGGTCTGACAAAAATTTCAAAATTATCACATGACTAAAGTTGGACTCATAATTTATCTCATTTAATCTTTGTCTTATGAGGTATGTAGTGTTTCATTTTACAAATGTCGAGACCAGGAGTCAAAAAAAGTACCTATGCTATTCAAGGTCAATATATTTATAACTTTCGTAACTTTTTCTCGAGAACTTCAATGAACTGAACACTATTATTAGCATAAAAATGTAGTGCACATAAAATGATCACATAAAATGAGCCCCAGTGCCCAGTCACATAAAATGATCATTTTATGTCAAAAGAAGATGTCTCACGTTGGCATGAGCATAGGCCTTACTGCTTCAAAGTGGCCGTCCTATCTCAGCCACCCCTCTCACAGGCCAATCGGCACTTCGGCGAACACGCTGGTTTCTCAGTACAAAGTCTCCTTTCCCTGAGTGGCCCAATTTGAAGATAAATAGGCCCAAGGCAAAGATAATATTTTCTGACCATTGCTATACACTAAAGGTGACAAAGATACAAAGTAACTTCGAGGGCCCTGCCGTTCTGTTCATGACAATTATGGGAGCCTGTGCTTGGGACAGAACGTGCTCAGGGCCTCAGCGGAAATGACTTCAAAAGGGCACCAACCAGGCGGCAGAATGTAGTCCTATCGACCTGCCTGGGAGGTGGAAATTGAAACAGTGATGGCTGATTCAAACAACAGGAACATTTCAGTATATTTACTGTAAATTAAGAATTTTAAAAATGGATTTTCCCACTTACTAACTGTAGAATGTTTTACACGAAATACACTTTTACATTCTATTTAGTGGGAATTAGTGAAATATCTAAAAGACAATGATGTCCATCAAATTTGAGTGGGAGCAGAAATTTATCCCACTTTGAAAGAAGGCAATGTTCTCAACTTTCCAAGCTGTGTCTGACCCATCCACACTTGGAAACAGTCCCCAGCTGCTTCCTGTTTGAGTTTCTGAACCCTGGGCCTAAACTCAACACAGCTCTTACCGTGCAAGTTGGAGGCGGGGCAGAAAGACCCCGAGAAATAAGCAGCCACTTAGTGGATTTCAAGTGCGACTGAGAACTGAGCGGAAGCAATTTGCTTCTATTATTTAACATTATCTCAAAATAGTAAAACAAAGTAACAAAAAAGAGGACGGACATCCTTGAAAAAGTGACTCTCATGTTGTTTGTCCAACTGTTCGCAGACTGTATCAAAATTGGCAGTGGTCTGTTTTTAGGGACTTATGTGACCTTTATTACTAATCTGGTTACCAAGTGTAGCACAGACTCTTGGTACAGAGAATACCAAACCAAAAGCTGCATTTTGGGTAGCACCTATAGGTCAGCTGTGACTTCTCTCTTGCTACCATGTAAGCATATATGTGTGTATTTATTACACTTCAAATAAAAAAGAAACACATGGCACTGTCATAGCTGAAAGAAAATGGAATATATTTGGATTAGGCTGTCATGATTGAGCCAGGTTGCTCGGTAAACCTTCAAAGTCGATGCTAAGTCAGGGTCTAGTTTATTCTCACCATGCTGCATGATAAAATTCAGGCAGTCAGATTCATGTCGGTTGTAGGACGTTAAACATAATAGCTAATATTACTTGTACCTCAACCTCCTCCAAGTTTCTTTGTGAGGAAACAGGGTACTCAAATCAATAGCGTGCCATGTGCAGGGCTATAGCACAGTCTAGGAAAGTCACTGCAAAAAAATCAGCCTGTGGGTCAGCGAAGGAACCAACAGTGTCATCATTATTTTGCAAGATCACTTGAGGGTCAGACAGAAAGTCTTCTGCTTCGAACCAAATAAAATGAGGCTAACAGGAAACACCTGCAACACTGAGCCTGCGAGTGAGCAGGCTGAGCCCCAGTGCCAAACTGGGACACAGGGTGGGTCGGTCCCCAGGCCCTGGCTTGGCCGAGTGTGCATTTCCATCCAGGTACTCGCTCTAGTGTAGCTCCAAAAACATTGCTTAACATGTCTGATGCTTTGTTTCTTGACTAAAATCATTTTATCTTTTGATGATATTTATTTTTTTCAATGACTGTTTAGTGAGACTCTCCCACTTGCTGGGCACCTTACAAGCAGGTGGGGCAAGGTGACTGTGGTGGTGTCTCTATAACTTTACAATACATTATACTTATAGATTGTGTAGCATATAATACACAAACATACTTAAAATATAAATAGTTTATATAATGAATATATGATATGTAAAATAATACATGTTATTTAATATACCATATATGTTCTAGATTATTATTTATATAATTATTTATCCAATGACTGCTTTTATTGGAAAAAAAATCACCACAGAAAATATAATGTGGCAAAGCACCATTCTTGCTCTTTACTTCAGGTCTACCTCCTAGAAACAGAATTCTACTGTGTATGTTTTTAATTCTGTTCCAAACTACTTTGATGACTATTCCACTCTCATCTCGGTCCACCGGTCACGGCAGCTAATTACTGATCACCTAGCCCTGGAAACTGAAGATGTAGCTCACTCCTGCCATCACCCTCCTCTGCACCTTCTCCTTTAAAACTTGGTATTGGTGGTATTACTTATATTGGAACAATGGTAACTTATTATAATTGTAGCTTTGAATAATTTTTAAAACCTGTGTTCCTTGTGCAGAGACTTTCAGTGGTATCCCGTGCCTCCTATTTTTTAGCAGTCTTGTTCTTCTTCTACACCCTTCTCCTGCCAGTTTTCACTGCCACGTCCCATCCTTGGTGAGCTGTTCTTTCACACGGTCCATGCGAATACATGAATCTGTTTTGCAATCCCCACCAAGTCATGCATGACTCGTCCACTCTAAAGGCTGGAAATAAATAAACTCTATCTGAGTTACATGACTACATAAATATTGTGCACTCCTGTCCAAACAATATGTGAGGATTATATTTCTTTTTTGTATGTTCCAATGTCAAGAACCCTGGACTATCCAAGGAAAATGTTACCGGTATTCTTGCTTAAGACACTCACTCAACTGTTTAAAATCATGCCTCATTTTAGTTTACATCATATTTGGAACATAATTTACTTGTTTAGTTTATTTCACAGGTTATTTTTAATTGCTTTTTTTGTTTTGTTTCTTGTACTATTTGCCTTCACAATACCTCAAAAGGTTTTTGTCTTTTAAACACATCATTTCCAGTGACTCTCAAAGTACAGTCTACAAACCCGTGGTTCCCCAAGACCCTTTTGCGGACTAAATGGTCCAAACTATTTTCATGGTGGTGCTGAGACACGACTTGTCTTTTTCACTGTGTGTAAAAGCTGTGGTGGGTGTAAACAGCTGGCAGCGAACTGCAGTAGGAGTCGGCCTGCCCTTCCCCACTGCACACAGGTAGCGTGCAGCAGAGAGGAAGACAAGAGTCACTTTTTAGAATGTCCTTGCTGAAACAGTTAAAAAGGTTCATTCTATCACCTCTCCATCCTTGGGCGCACATCTTTGTAATCAGAGACAAGACGGAAAGAGCTCCTACAGCAGACTCTTCGCGCATATTCGGTTATCACGGAAGTCTCAAGTAAAGACACTTTTATGACTGAGTTGTGAGCTTAACTATCCACGTGGTTTCCCTACAGAAACCATTTTGACACCACAGAACAATAGACAAACTCTGGTTCTTCCTACTTGAGTATTTAGAGATATATTCCAGACATTGAACTAAGTCAGGCCTCTAATTCAACAAGATGAAAAATACCGCCCCGGATCATTGTTGAGGCCATAATTCAGTGACAGATACTTTCTGAATGGCCAGTGCATGTTGATACAAAAGTTGTCCATGGATAACCGTCTTTTCAAAATGCAACATAGACCAAAGTATTTTTATACGACTTTACTGAGGTATAATCAACATACAACGGGCTGTGTATTTTTTAAGTACACTGGTCTCTGTGTACAAGGGTGCGTTACGTACGCACCTTTGAGCCCACCACCACCATCAGGATGATGAACACATCTGCCATGCCTCAGATTTCCTCGTGATCTACACTTCTCCTCCTGCCCCCACGTGCCGCCCTCCCCAGGCCACCACCGCTCTTGTCTGTCACTGCAGATTAGTCCACGTCTTCCAAGGTGTTCTCGGAGGGGAATAATAGAGCATGGACTACACTCTTTTTCTTCTGGCTTCTTTTACTTAGCATTTGTGAGTCGTCCAACTTGCTGTGTGTATCAAGTTTATTCATTTTTACTGTTGAATAATATCCATCATATGGATATAGTACCATTTGTTTATTTATTCATCTGTTGATGAACTGTGAGTTGTTTCCAGTTTTTTACTCTAACTAATAAAGCTGCTGTGAACATTTGTGTGTACATCTTTGCATGACATATGCTTTCATGTCTCTTGGGGAAATACCGTGGAGTGAAATGGCTGGATTATGTGGTAAGTGTATGTTTAACTTTTTAAAAAACTGCTAAACTGTTTTCCATAGCAGTCCTACTACTTTACAGCTCTACCAGCAGTGTATGAGAGTTCCAGTGCCTATCCTTTTAAATACTTGGTGTAGTCAGTCTTTTTAACTTTAGCCTTTAATATACATATGAAGTGATCTCACGTTGTGGTCTTATTTCACATTTTCCTAATGAATATTGAATATCTTTTAGTGTGCTTATGTGTCTTCTATATAGCATCTTCTGCCCATCTTTCTATTATTTTTTTAGTTGTTGCTTTTTTTATGGAGCTGTAAGAGTTCTTCACATTTTTTATAGGAATCCATACGTGTGTGTGTGTGTGTGTGTGTGTGTGTGATGATTTATTTTCTTCCAGTCTTTGTCTTATCTTTACATTCTCTTAACAGGGGATTTGGGAGCATACAATTGTTTTATTTTGATGAAGTCCAACTTATCAACTTTGTTTTTTTTTTTTTAGTGTTATACCAAAAACGTCTTTGTCTAATACAGAGAAACAAGTATATTCTTTTATATTTTACAAGTGCAAGGTGTGGATCAAAGTTCACAATTTTTTTGTATTTGGATAGCTAATTGTTCCATTACTATAATATGAAAAAGGCTGTATTTTCTCCACTGACATGCTTTTGCTTCTTTGTTAGAAAACAGCTGTACATATATATGTATATATATTTTATACCCTGTATTATGTTCCATTAATGCATTTCTCTATCTTTACATGGGTACATTTTCCTCATTATTACAGCTGTAGAGTAAGTACTAAAATTAGGTCATATCTGTTGTCAACCTTTGTTATTCTATTCAAACTTATTTTGCATATTCCAGATCATTTTAAATTTAATATGAATTTCAGAATGTATATGTCATTTTTACCAAATAAAAAAACATGATAGGATTTTAATTGACATTACAGGGAATCCAAAGATCAGTTTAGACAGGATTAACATTTTAACGATCTTGAGCTTTCTTTGTATGATCATTGCATTAATTGTGTAATAGTTATCCCTAGTTTATAATTTTTAATGCTGTTGTAAATGACATTTATTTTTTATCTTCGAGTTTTTATTACTTGCTAATATATAGGAATAAAATTAATGTTATATTTTACATCCCACTACCTTGCTAACCTCACTAGTGAGATCTAGTAAGTATTTTGTACATCTGGGTATTATACACATATGCAAATGTCATCTGAAATAGAGATGCATTTTTATATGTTATATTTTTGTTTTTACTTAGTTTGCAGTATTTTCTAATTTGCTTTATGATTTGTTCTTTGATATATGGTTATTGCTGTGTGTTATTTATTTTTCAAATATAAGAGTGTTTTCTAGAGATCTTTTTGTTATTGATTTTTACATTAGTTGCATAGTATTTAAAGAATATATTTTGTAAGGCAAATATTTTGAATTTACTTAAGCCCATTCTATGGCCCAAGAGGTGGTCTAACATCTTGCTATATGTTTTCTGCATGTTCTGTCAATTCTTAGAAGTGGTTTTCTTCTTACTTTCCTCCCTAAATTTTTATTGCTAAAGAATTTTTACTATATACCAAGCATAAGAAATAAAAGTTAATTTTTGTACATAATTGAGATTCTAGTGATTATTAGCAAAGGTTGATATTGCCATTTTTGTGAAAACATTTAATCATCCCATGTAGTTATTAAGGGTGCCAATTAATTCATTCTAAAGTTTTTGCAATCCTTATTCAATTACCAGGGTGCAGATATTGAAGTAAAAATAAATTGAAATGGACTTGTTTCTAATTTTCCACAAAAACTTAAAGGAAATGCTTTTTATAACTCCTGCTGCTAAAAAGTATTACATAAGAGATTGCTTATTGATTCAAATATAAAAATTCCAAGAAACTTTGGATGAACCGAGAGACAATAGGGTATGACTTTTACAGAACTCATTAATTTTTTAGAGTCACCACAAAGTGCAAACATATTTCAAAGCAAGTTAGAGGAAGCTGGAAGAAATATTGACATGAACTCTGAAAATGGAGATATTTGGATGACTTCTGTCCTCATGGCTCATGAGTTCTTAAAATAGGGAAGGCCTGTTCTCTAGATTTCACTGAGGAAACTTTGGCATAGATTTGCCCTGCCTGGAAGAACTCCACTGTGTTGATGTATAAAGCAGAGTTAAAAGCCTGTCTCCTTGGCATGATACAGACACACAGAAAAGGATGCCTACGGCTCTTCCTCAATGAGCGTTGTTGCTGCCTGAGGTATAAAGATTGCCCCCCTAACCTTGCAAATATTTGCACAGCATATGCATGATAATATTTTTAAAAGGCATAGGCCCCAGAGAGTTAAAAGGCATAATACTCTATGCCTACAATAATTAATAAATACTCTAATGTGTTTTCTCCATGGCTAGTATCCTGGAATCTGGTCCAAGTTCTTATAAAGAGCAATATAGCAGTAAATATTTTTGAATGAATAAATAAATGTCAAAACATGCTACCTTTCCTTCAGAAGAGACAGCCCTTCTGCAGTATTTTCTCCATGGACTTTTTCTGACTGCAAGGTTGTCATTCACTGCAGGAAACATTGAACCCCAGCATGTAAATTATGGCCATTATCTGGGTGGGTAACAGGAAACTCTCCTTATCCCTAATGAGAACTTGCAATGGTGTAGAAACAGGGCATAAAAAGATAAGTCAGTAAAATGTCACAGTAGAATCAATAAGAGCTGCAGAAATTGAGAAAAGTGAGCAGAGATGGTCTAGGATATGAGTAAGATGTTGACATTTGGATGAGAGTGAAAATAAAATATATTAATTGGAAATGTATGTCTGAAAGCCCTGGAGGCAAGTTCTGTGAACAAACATTTGTTTGGTTTTCCTCGGCTGGTGCATTCCTGTAGTGAGGGAGAAATCTAAGAGTCAGATGCGAAAGACAATGAATACTAAGACTGCCGAACCCTGCATTTCTGAAGCAAAGTTTATTTGTAAAAGTGGTATTAACGGAAAATCAAGTCCGCATAATGTGATTTAAAAAAGACCAACCTATCGTATTTTTCTCTCATGCAGTGTGCTTTTGTTTTTCCATCTAAAAAGTCACTGCTCATATTCCAATTAGAAACACTTATTACAAAGCTACAGTAATCAAAACATATTATACTGGCATAAGTTAGAAATATAGACTTATAGAATTTAGACTCCAGAAATAAATCCATACATCTATATCTAATCGATTTTATACGAGCGCCAAGATGATTCAATGGGGAAAGAATAGTCTTTCCAAAAAATGTGGTGAGACAACTGGGTGTCCACGTATAAGAAAATGAAATGAAATTATTTTCCTCATGCCATACTAAAGGTTAATTCAAAATAGATCAACACACTAAATAAAGGAAATAAAATCATAAAAGTCTTAGAGGAAACCAGAGGGTTGAATCTTCACAACCTTGAATTTGGCAGTGGATGCTTAGATATGACACCAAAACCATGGGTAAAAATAATAACAACAAAACTAGATCATTGGACTTAGTCAAAATGAAAAACTTTCAAGCATCAAAGTACGCTGCCAAGAAATAAAAAGATGACACACAAAGTATGAGAAAATATTTCCAAATTATAATGTCTGTTAAGGGTATAGTATCCAGAATACATTGAGAACTCTTACAGCTCAACAAAAGAAGCCAAAGTGCCCAATACAAAAATGAATCAAAGACTTGCATAACCATTTTTCTAAATAAGAAATGCAAATGGCCAACAAGCACATGAAGAGGTGCCCAACATTATTTATTAGAGAAATGCAAATCAAAGCGACAGTGAGATATCGCTTTCCATCCCTTAGAATAGCTACTATTTAGAACAAAAACAGAAAATATCAACTGTTGGCAAGGATGTGGAGAAATTAGAATCCTCATGCATTGCTGATAAGGATGTAAAATGGTTCAGCTTCCATGGAAGCAGTTTGGTGATTCCTTGAAGAGTGAAACATGGAATAACCATATGACCCAGCAATTCTACTTCCAAACATATACCCAAAAGAATTGAAAATAAGTACTTAAATACTCGGTCACATACATTTATAGCAGCACTATCTGAAATAACCAAAAGGTAGAAACAGCCCATGCCCTTCCATAATGCTTGGATAAACAAAATGTGTTCTATATACTTATAGTGGAATATTATTTAGCCATAAAAATGAATGAAGTACTGATAACCCAGTACAGCAGAAATAAATCTTCAAATCATTATGCTAAGTAAAAGAAGCCAAACACAAAATGTCATACTATGTGGTTTCATTTTTATGAACTATCCAGATAGGTAAATTCACTGAGACAGAAAACTCATGGTTTCTAGCAGCTGGAGGAGGAGGTGGGTAATGGGAAGTAATTGCTCAACGGTTATGGAATTTTCTCTAGGGGTGATAAATGTGTCTGAACTGGATAGAAGTAGTGGTTTCACAGCATTGTGAATGTACTAAATTCCATTGAATTATTTACTTTAAAACAGGCTAAAACCAGAGGCACAGATAAATGGAACCGACTGACAGATCTCAGAGGGGAGGGCGGTAGGGAGCACTGGAAGAGATGAGACAAATAACGTATATGGCCTGCACCAACAATGTGGTGAAGGCCGATGTCAGGGGTGGGAGGAGGGTAATGGGGGACATCTGTAATAGTGTCAACAATTTTTGAATGGGGTTGATTTTAAACGTACCTGCGCTTTACTCCCAACCCCCATTTTTTAAAACACCTCTACTTGAAGACATTAAACAATAATTAAGGCAGGACTTAATAACCCTGGTCCCGAGGAGAAGAAATATAAACATAACTAATTCAGACATTTAGTGGTTCTTCCACATTAAACCACTTGCTGATTCTAAGCATCAGCTCAGAAACTAAATGCCTAAGATGAATGAAGTAACTGAAAGGATCAGAAGCTATCCAACGTTTTCTATAATCTGATGGGCAGGAGTGTGTGTGGGGTATGGGAAAAAATGTAGTGGTCTGTTTTCAATAATAAAAGAAAGCTCCAAGAGTTACAATCTGAAATAAGGATGGATTAGAAATAGATCTGTCTCAAATAGACAAACTCCGCTACAAATTACCTCATTCCTAATTGGATTAAGGTTATGTGCTTTTATGCTAAAAGAATGCCAGAAGAAAATTTGAATCCTTTCTGGAAGATAAAAATCATCCAGGTCTCTAATAATAATGAATGTGTTTGTCAAGATAATAAGATCAAAGATGGAGTGGAAGGAATGGATTTAAAGTGGAAATAATGGGACCAATCTTGTATTATCATTTATGTTACGGCAGAGAAGGAGTCAGAACGAAGAGGCAATTCTGACCCAGAATTATAACTTGGGCATCTAGGAGGCAGCGGTATAAACTGAGTAGGACATAACACAGGAGGAGTGGGTTTAGGAAATGAAAGAACTAATAAGTTTGGATGGGGATTTATTACACTTTGAAGTATCCGTGGATTTGTTCCAGGTGGAGATGTGTCCTCTTACAGGAAAAGTGTCTAGGAAAACAATATTTTTATATGTCTGGACCCGACTCTTTGCATTTGCCATCACTGGGCAGCCTGGATATGCATGATGGGAATGCCACCTGTTACAAGTCATCCGAAATAGCCCTGTGGTGAAAGTCTAGCATTTACTAATAGCCATGTTGGTAATGAACTCTTCTGAGTGCATAAGGGATAAGTGAATTTATAACAGTGAAATAGAAGTATTACTTTACATATTTGAAGTAGAATTCATAAAACTCATAGTCACTTTTTAAAAAATTTGTTTCTCAGGATAGTTTTCCCATTCAACTGGAAACTTGATGATACTCAAATATCAGTATATGCTGGAAATACATTCTCCTCTTCAGTTTGCAATTTTACAGGAGACACTCTGTCTCAATCCCAGGTTATATGTGAAGTTTTAATAATATTTGAAAACTGTGTATAACTAAAAGATGTACATTTTCAGTTGTTCACTAGCCTTTATCTAATTTATATTATTAGAAACCTGAACACACTAACTTATGTCATTGTCTTTCTCTCTCAGCATATTTAGATAAAAATTCATTGCCAAAAAATTTGAGAAAAAGAGGTTTATAAATCAGGCTTGGGCCATATAAGAAAGCAAACAATTGATGAAAAATGACTAATCCATTTACAAACAGGTTATTTAAAGTAAAATATGTAATGATTATATTCAATATAAACATTTATAAATACTTTCTTTTGTTCATTATAGTTAAAGAAGAGCGGCAGAGATCTAAAAATTGTGACTCTACTGAATATGTATGTAGAATGAATAAGAAGGAGGTCACGAAGCATTTCATGAGGAAAAATGTTTGTATCTTAGCTACGGTAGAAAAGCCCAATGTTTGATTTGGGCAATATATTTTTTAATTGAACTATGTCCATTTTCAGAAAAGTGTTGAAAGAGCATAATGGCTAATCAATAACAACTGCCCCGGACTCCCGATTCAGCTACAAGACATAGATTTCAGCCTATGATCGCACCCTCCACTCAGAAGCCTTAGCGCAGAGAAACACCATGTGAAACTCAGCAGAGCCTCGGTGGAAAAATCTAAGAGGACCAGATGCAGGCTTGGAAAACACCGACAGAGAAGGGGTTCAAGGGAAATGGAGAAATGAACTCTGCCAGGGGAATGTTCCTGAAATGTGTGAACAACCGAACAAAAACCGGTCTTGGAGCACAAACCAAAATGATAACTGAAGGTTATAGAGAGGGATGTACTATATGGAAAAAAGTAGAGTATGACCCGGGTGCCTGGTGCTGCTGCAAGTGGCTGGAGGCAAATCCCAGCAATACCTTATCATCTTCTCTAAGGCTGTTTAGTAGGCAAGGAGGTGAAATTCCTTTCCTACAAAAATTCCCTCAGACGCATAAGACCTATAACCATAACCATCCATAGTGCCACATCTTAGATTAGTAAAATCGGATTATTTGGATATCAACAAATCCTTAATAGAATCCCATCATTTGTGTTTATCAAGTATATGTGTTTTGTGAAATGTCATTTTAACTGTGAGACACCATTTTAGTTGGGAATTTCTGCAAAACATTTCCACATGAAGCTAAAAATTCTTAACATCATAACCTATTTTCAGGAGTTGGATGTACGGACATTTTAGAAAAAGGCCTACGGCCAACAGCAAAAGTCAATTCTTGGCTAACGAAGAAGTAATAATTTAAATATAGACTCCAGGTGAAAGCAGAAATAGAAAGCAAACATTTTTCCCAAACAAGAGAAACCTAGCATTGAAATCAGTTCAAGACAAATGCATTTCTAGTGGAAAGTCAGGAGTATGATATTGAAAAGTAAGAAATTATGCTTGTAATAAAAATGTAGGCCGACAACTGTACTTGAACGACAAAATAATTTTTTAAAAAAGGAAAAATAAATTTTCAGACCAAAAAATATAAATGAACAATGTGTCAGACAAAATTATAATTTTAAAAAATACATTTGTATTGGTCTTATATAGCCACTAACGCAAAGCTATAAAGCACAACTATTATGTCTTTAGTCTCTTCATCTTTCCTCTTTGTTCAAATCCTTCTCTTTCTCTTACGTTTCTCCTACTTATGAAAACAAATAATTTGTATTTTATTTCTAATTTCCTGTGTGGGATGATCAGCTATCGCTCTGAGTGGATTTTTAATATGGTTGTCTCCCAGAAACATACTGTTTTCAAAAGTTAGACCTCAAAGCAAATAGTTTTCAAATAGAGTAATATAAAATACATAGGGAGATTAGAAGGCTGATCCCCCGTGTTCCTCCAATTTCAGTCTTTGTTCCAGTGTCACGAATATGCTAGCAATTGACTTGTAATTGTCAACAGATTCTGGTTCCTTCAGCCTCATCGGATTTGCAGGACCAGAGAACATGCACACCAATATCGAAATGTGGAACCCCGTATCGTACGCATCTTTTCACCTAGCTAGATTTCCAAGAACGTGGTAGAGTGAGTCTAGGTGTAGCCACAATATCAAGCTCAGTGAACAGTTTCAGAATGGAATGGCATGATGACAGTGTATGAAATGCCGTAATTCAGTTTTGAACCAGAAGATGAGAAGTGTTAATGAATGTTAACACATTTCCAAGTCTTACTTGATCATTCTAATCTGTTATGGGATAAGAAACAAGATAACAGCCAGCTGGTGTTGATAGAAAAATAACCTTGTCCCTTTAAGTCGCTTGGGGTTAATAGGCCCGCTAGATTCAGGATGAAGGAGGGACCTTTCAAGTGTCCTGTTTGTGGCCCTGTGTGTCTTGGTTACAGTGGTTGAAATTTTAGCTGAGACCAGGTGGTATGTAAATTGCAGTAATTGGCTATGCTAATGACATTTCCTTTGACATTCAATGGATTAATAAAAAAAAGTCTTCTACCTAAAATACTTGTTTAGGGAAGAAAGTATTTTTGGAGTTACCAAAACACAGGATTGGGGGTTCAATAAACTTAACTATAAGCCCCAGCTTTGTCATTTAGTGGCCTTTGAATTTAGGCAAAGTGCTTCAACTTGCTAAGCCTTAATTACCTCACTTGTAGCCTAGGCCAGTATGGCCGTTTCACAGAGCTGCTGTAAGTATTAAATGACGTGATGCACTAACCATACTGCAAATAGCAAGTAGCTGATGCATAATAAGCAATAACAAAATTACATCCCTACAATGATAACGAAGACTTTTTTATTGTAGTAAACATATCTGTACTCATACTTTAAAATTTGTCTGAGAGGTTTTTCCGTCTCACTTTATGAGTTAGTGCAGCATTAAATGAGTGTGTCATCATTAATCTGTAGGAAAAGTGTGAAAACCTACAATGCTTCTATTTGATAATATATTTAAAGAAAATATACTAATTAATTGCAGCATCATTCAAGGTGGCCATGATATGGAGACAACCAAAGTATCCATCAGTAGAGGACTGGATAAAGATGTGGTACTTATATGCAACGGAATACTACTCAGCCAAAATGAAGATGAAATACTGTCATTTGTGAAAACAGGGATGGGCCTTGAGAATATTTTGCTAGGAGAAATAAGTCAGTCAGAAAAAGCTACGAACCATATGATGTCACTCATATGTAAGATATAACACTGAAATTATGGACACAGACAGCAGTTAGTGGCTATCAGAGGGAAGGAAGTGTGGGGGGTGAAGGTGGAGGGGGCCTAATGTAGGGTGACAGAAGATGGTTTGACTTTGGGTGACAGGTACACAATGCAATACAAAGATATCATAAAAATTTACACTTGAAGCCTATAGGATCCTATTAACCAACATCACCCCAATAAATAAATAAATACATACATACATACATAAAATAAAGTGGTTATTTTGCCCTGCGGAGAACTCCATTGAGGACTGTTTACTCTGGTAATAACAAGTTCTGTTTAATAACTATGGAAAACTGGTTTTAATAATTTTGCAAAATTAGTTTCTGTATTTTGGAATTGGTAGTCATACTTTTTAGCTCACTGGTCCTCCATCAAGTTTTCAAAAATGTATAATTGATAAGACATTTGAATGGGAATGTGTATAACTTTGATGTGCCCTATACCCTTGAATTAAAGTAAAGCTTATTCTACTGTCAATGTGGAAGTCCTTTTAAGGTTTTGCAGCTTCACTGTGGAATCTGACCTTTGCAATGCCCCCAACTGGAATGCTTACATGCCAAATTTAAATTCCATTTTACAATATGGTATACCATTCTTTTCCAACATAACATTGTGATTTCAGACCATTGTAGGCAGGACACCTGATTTCACTTGAACAACACCTGCCCAGAACGTAATTAGTAGTCCATTTTTTAAAAAAGGACTTCCATACTACACAGATGGCATTCCTCATACCAGACAAGCAACGATGTATGTTTGGACACAAGCCAAACCGTCTGCAAAATTGTGAGAATTTCAAGACAGGCATCTGAGCAGAAGGAAAATTTTCCCTTTCCTTTCAAACCATAAATGAACATCTGTTTAAGTCTATTCTCCTTAACTTTCCTTTCTACTTATTCTCATTCAACTTGGTATATATATATTAGTGCAATTTCAAAGACTATAACCCAATTCTTGTTTTGGCTCTTACACCCTATATTTCCCATTAAAAAAATGCTCCAGAGCTATATTTTACAGGTAATTTAGTGTTACAGGTATTTCTTTGAATGAACCTTGTATCGTTTTATTCGGACATTAATTCAACACATATTTATTGATTGTTACAACCCGTCAAGCTCAGAGTCAGCGTTCTGAATTGTGCAAGTTATACATGGACTACCCCCAGGAGGTGTCATTCCCCTCCCGACTAGCAGGCAGTGGTACAACGATCACTCTGGTCACCAGGTGTTGGCATTCTAATATTTTGAGGCAAGAGTACCATTTATTTATAATACACACAAATCCAGGATATGGGCTGATGCTGGGGCCTCCAGAGACTGTCCGAGGTGCCAGAGACATAGCAGTGAGCACAGTAACAGGGTCGCTGCTCTTATGAAGCCTGCAATTGGTAGTGAATCAGCAGACTCTTACCTAACAGCTAGGAAGAAAATCAGTACCACTTAAAGGGGTACAATGTGACAGGTGGTGCCATTTTACTTAAGAAGCTCATGGATTGCCTGTGTGCAGAAGCGGAGACCTAAAGGAGAGGAGTAATAAGTAGATGTATCGTTGGAAGAGGACTCCAGGTGGAGGGACGAGGGGATGTAAGACCTGAATGAAAGGGGAGTGAACTCAAATATGATGAATTCTTCTAAAAAAATTAAACTGACGTCACTTTTATAAAATGTGTAATGCCATGAGCCAATTTGTCCCTTGCTAGAAAATATGTAAGTATACTTTATTTTTTGTATTTATTTTTTATTTTATATTTACTTTTATTTTTATTGACACTTAATATTATTTTATATTCATTTCAGGTATATGGCATTGTGGTCAGACAATTATATAATTTATGAACTGAT
>PVKM010000030.1:0-31305 GCA_004027735.1 Carollia perspicillata
AGTTTAATGGGGACACTGGGTCACTTATTTAAGTCTGTATAGCCTTAAATAAACCTTTCTTTTCCTTTTCACAAATCTCTGGCATTGAGAGATATCTTTCTGATCTGGCGGCCGACAGACGAGCCCAGTAGATGGTCAGGACGGTATTAGTATACCATCCTCTGGAGTCTGGGCCCCTGTGTGTATGTGACTGTTCTGTAACAGATTTTGGCATCCCTTGGTGGGCCAAATATTGTCCCCACTTGTACCTCTGTTCTGAAACATTAACAATTGCACAGTCTCCAAAAGTACAGTTTATTTGCTTTTTCCTGGAAATGTAGTTACACAAAGTTCTGAGACTTTTGATTATGTGACATATGAATAACTTCGTATAAGTGAAGTTCTTGCATATTATACAAATGTTGGTTCAGGGTTCGTCTTTCATTTCTCGATTTTGGGTTATAAAAAAGGAGACAGTTTCAAATCACACTCTGTCTCTTATTAGCTCTAGTCCCTTAGACAAATAATTGATTTTTTTCTGAGCTTCAGTCTAGTCTCCTATGGGACAAAATTGATAATACATAGTTTTGATCATTTATATTTTTTAAGTTAAAACACATAAGGTATGACTGACAAAGAAATTATAAAAACTGCTGACCGCCATTCTCCTGCTATATGAATAACTACTCTCAACACAAGCTTTGAAAGTGGCAGGCGTAGTCACAAAACAATTGAATACATCAATAAACATATAAATGAAGGAGTTTATTCAAACTCTTTCATAATTAATTATTTTAAAATAATGTTAACTGCCTTGAAATTACGTGCCAGTGATCCTTCTAGGTGATTTGGTACCTAATCTATGATCCTATACAAAGGATTTGTGAGTGGAATTGCACGTGGTAATTAGTGAGTGGAAACCAAAAACGGTAACGTAATTTTAACATAGTGGATAATGCACTCCACCCCACCTCTCCAATAAAAATGGATGACTCTTCCTGAACTGGTGAAAGATATGAGGTAGTTTTATAAGTTATCATCTAGTGCTTACTTGGTGTTAAGATCTATTCAAAATGCATACATCATCTCATTTAACACTCATAAAAGTTTTGTGAAGAACATTCCAAAATGCAATCCCTACTAATCAGTGACAGAAAATACTCACAGACATACACTTTAAGAGTTTTTAATTTTTTTCTTTAAATTAATTTCATCTTTATAAGGAGAAATGTTACTTTCATATTTGAGTTCATTACATTTCTGTGGCAGATATGAATAATTTCTAGGTTTAACAAATTTTTCTTGCCTTCTCTTTGTTCATATGAAAATGTGTTTATTTTCCACTAATTTTTGATGAAACTTCATCAGGTTTAGAATTCTAGTTGAGCATTTGGTTTTGTACAGCATTATAATAATTTTCCTGCATAATTTTCTGGTCTTGTTAATTTCAGGAGAAGTCTATTGTCAGCCTGTGTACTATTTCTTTTTTAGATAAATATGCCTTTCCCATTTGATAGATTTACTTTTTATCCTTCTCCTGAATCTTTATATATCGTTAGCCCAGTGCATTTAGCTGTTGATTTGTTTTAGTTTACCTTCTCAACACATAGTGTGTACCTTTAATCAGAGTTCTCTTGTCACTATACTTCTGGAATACCTTAATGTTTCCTCCTAAAAAGGAGATTTCCTATCACTTCTTTAATTTTTTTCTTCTGGGACTTCATTCAGAAATATACTAGAGCCTGCCATTTAACTCACATGACCTTTGCTGGTTCTTTCAGAGTTTTATTCATATGTATATACATACATACATACACACATACATATATGAATTTCTGCCACAGCCACCAAGGTCAGACTGTAGGGAAAATAACTTAAAATGATTGCATTGAAATATTCTCCAGAAAAATATAGAAAACATGAGCTATATATATGCAATGATGCATACTGCACGCTGTATTCCATGTGAGAATCTCTATTGTGTTTCCCTAATTCTTTGACTATCACTGTTTTAGATATTGTGTCTATGAGTTATTTAAATGACTACATATATTTTATTTACTGTGATTTAACTTTTCCATTTATCAATTGATGTCTGTCGAAATGAGTTAATATTTTATTTGTATTGATGCTGCACTTTATCCCTTTAAGAACTCTAAATTTACTTGTAGCATTCCTTATTAGTCTCATATTTCCTCTAAACATCTGTTACTTGTGTACTGGCTGTCTTCCTTTAATTTTTTTTTAGAATTTTTTAGATTCACCTAGAGTGCTCTGTGTGTGAGTGTGTGCGTGCGTGTGCATGCGTATGTCCCAGCTCTCTCTCTCCATGCCTGCAGGATTTGCATTTGCCTTCTTCTGACTCCATATGGTTCTCATTTAAATCAGGTTACATGAGAATCCTCCATGAGAATCCTTTCCTGTGGTAATATTAGACATATTACGGATTTAATATTTGATTAATATTTTATTTAATCAATAATCAATTTGTTCAGGTTTTAATCACAGACTTAGAACTGGTTGACCTCCCTTTCTAAAGCAATTAGGTTCATATAATCAGTCAGAGTCCCAGAGAGTGATCAGTCCTGGCTTTTCAGCCACTTGCTTGGAAGGGAATGGTTCCCCTTAAGTTTTGTTTTGAATCAGTGAAACTAGAAATTTTATTCCCATCTGTGTAGCTATTATATTGGCTCTTCTCCATCCACCATCGTGGTGTTCATTCTCATCTTATTCAAGAAGACTAACCTCTATAGGTCTTATCAATGGTCTTCTGTGCCCTCTGACTACTAACTGGGTTCAGCCTCGGAGGCCCCAGCCAGAGATTAATGGAAAGAAGGAGAGAGTGGCAGAGGTTTTTATTGCTTTGGGTACTTTCCTGAGTTGGCAGAAGAGACTGCAGATGTTCTGCAGAGAGATTGGCTTTATATCTCAACTGAAGTGACTTACTTTTTATTATATGACCCTATCCTTTCATGTTCTGGTAACCATTGTTCTTCCTCATTACCATGGTGATAACAGCTTTCCCCTGAGGTACAGTGCTTTTGCTATAGCTTGACATTACTTGGCCATCAGCCCCTTTATTAGACTTTCACGAATTATTTTAAATCAGTGTGCTGCCACTTTCCTGTGGACTGATTAATAATCCATCTCCTTATAAGACTATGCCTTATCCCTTTCTTGATTCTAAAGCAACCGTCTCACTTGTCTGCGGGTTCTGATTCATTTATTTCTTCGTTTTTCTCATCTATGTCTGTTTGATGAAATATTTAATTTTATTCATAAGAGTTTTATACTGTCCTATTATTCTTTTTCTAAAATACTTTCTCTGTCATTGCTATATGCTTTGAGCAGGGGGTGAAGTCAGTCCCACGTTCACAAAATGAAATTAAAATCTTATACTGACTGATGGATTGGTTCCCCTTACTTATGCAATATTTCCACGGTAGGGAAAACTTAAGAGATTGTACCTGTAATAGGTTGAAAAATATCTTCAACTTTTCTTAGGAAGCTATTTATGGACATGAAAGTTAAAAGAGTGTCTCCAAAGGCTGACACAATGGTAGCACTAGAACGCCTGAAATGGTGTGGGAATGAGAGTTATAAAGATAGGCTACTTTTGTAAAAATCCTGCTGTTGAATGTATTTCATATTCCAGGGTGCTAACAGATTCAGAACAGAAAACTGAATAAGTGTGTGAGAAAGTGGAGATGAATTGATCGATGACTCCAAATGCAGGAAGAAAGAACTAGAGAGGTCTTACAGAGATGGTTTATCAATCAGCAACTGAAGGAAAGGAAGGAAGGGGGAAGAGGTAGAGAGGGAGGGGAAAAGGAAGTGAAAGGAAGGAACAGAGGAAAAGAAAGGAAGGGAGGTAAAGGGACAGAGGAAGGGAGGGAGGGAGTGACAGAGAGGGAGGGAGGGAAAGGAAGCAAAGGAGAAAAACCAGAGTCAATTTAATTCTCCTGTTTGTACATTCCCCCCAATAAAAAGAAAAGCATTGCTTGTGTTTAGTATTCAAATGCATTTGATAACCCATTTTTATTAACTTATATCTGTCCCTTCCCAATGTTTAGAATCTCTGTAATCCCATTTGGCTTTTGTGTTTAATTCAGATTCCTTTCCCGCAAATCAAGATACACACTTACTATATCCTGCTTCTTCAATTGCCAGGAAAGCTTTGCTTTGCTTAAATCAGATTCAGCTGTGATGAAACCGATCAGAATGAATATTGTTTGTGAAAGCAACTAGTTTTCTATGGCCTATAAGATGTGACAGTATCCTGTTTACTGATAAATTGCAATGCAGCAGGAATGATGGTACAATAAGTATTGATTTCTTTTGTGCATAGAACTCATTTGCCACAGCTTGTGAATTGCCTTCATGAGCCGACAATCCATTAAAAATTACTTTGTGTGTCTCTTCCTTCATTATTGCTTTTTTATGGCTTTATGCTTTAAAATAGATTGCCAAAGAAAAATGAGTAAAAGGAAAACTTAGTGGCAGCACCACAACTGGGATGGAAATAAATGACTTTATTAGGAAAAACTGAATTTCTGCCACTGCCACCAAGGTCAGACTGTAAAGAAAAGAACTTAAAATGATTGCATTGAAGTATCCCACAGAAAAATATAGAATGATTTGAATTCTATTCTAAAATCAATAGTTTTACTTTGGCATATTACTTACAACCAACATAAAATGTCTTACCTGCTATAGACATGACTGTAGTTTTATTCATTTCTTCAGACCTGATATTTTATGCGAAATGCAAATGAGGCAAATTTAGTTATAACTTCCACTGTCTTAAACTGCTAACTAACATTTTGCAATAACTTTGAAGATTAAAAACATTTTATTATTGTTGTTTGTAGATGTTCCCTAAATTTCGTTGTATTGAATCTCAGAGCAACAATTTAAGGTTAAAATGTAGTGAAATATCATATGGTCAAAATTTAAGATTTCAATGTCCTTATTATTCTTGATTTTTTGTTATTGGCAAGTTTCACCTTCATCAGAAAGTGTTATAAATACAATAATCCTGGAGCATGTGAAATAAAAAATCTTTCAAATTAGCTCACAAAAGAAAATGTCTCACTACAATGTATGAAGGCATGAAATGAAGAAATCAAGTCAGAAAGCCATAGTACAAAAAGTAAATAAGTTTTTTTTTTTAACAAAGCAACATGACTTTAAAAAAGCAAGAGAGTAAATTTGAAAGATAAAATTAAAACTACTTTGGAAATCATAATGACAATTGAGATTCTGGAAAATTAATTTTAGGATGTGACAGTAAGTTGAATACTATGGGGTGTAGACAAGGAGGAGGAGATCAGATAAAGATACCAGAGAAAATACGATAAATGTGATGGAAGGACACTCATGATTCAACTTAAAAATTGTGCTTTTCTCAGTTGGATACCCAAGGGACAGGAATATGAATATTCATTTTTAAAAAGCTTACAAAAAACCTTTTAAATATAAATAAACACATAATCATCTGAGTGATGACAAAAAGTGCACACTCTTAAAAACAAATAAAACTCTACATGCCAGCAACTATATTATATGAATAAAGAAATACACAAATTTTGTATCTGATGTTTATTGAGTCAATCATGAACATAAAATAGTATCAGAAGTCCTAACCCAAACATCCACCTACTTCACAGTCACACAGCAGCCTATTTAATCTTATATACCTTAACAGTACATGTATGCACATGGGTGTGCAGAGATAAATGTCCATATATATAATAAGGAAGAATAGATAGAAAAATAGTGCCCTAATGACAATTCTAGGAGATATTTGGGTTTCAAAGTTATTTTAGCAGCAAGACATTTTTGATTGAGTAAATCTTGATAAATAAACGATATATGAATTTATATTTGTATACATTTATATTTATGTGTATATGGAAATTGATTATAGCTATATGTTTATTTGCATACATATATATAGTGCACATTTTTCATTGTGTACTGTAAGTACACAATAAAAACATAAATAGTATATTTATTTAAAAATATGTTTATAATATGATAAATGATCATTGTTCTATTAACTAAACTTAATAAAATATTTTATTGCAATTCAAAAATGCTATTATGCTTTTTAGCTGAATGAAGGATTGCAACTAAATAGGATATATTAATATGGAGATGACATTAAAAGCCAGTTTAGACTAACTGGCTTTTTTGACCGACTCTGAAGTCACAATATCCAAACTGAGGTCTTGGCTGTGGCTCTTACCAGTTGTGTTGCCTTAGTAAGTTATTAATTTTCCTTTGCTTCAGTATCCTCATATCTAATTATAGATAATCTACTCACTTCATGTAACCTTTGTGAGAACTAAATATAATAAAATATGCAAGATATTTAGCATATATAAAGCACCGAATCTGTATTTGTTGATATTGTTGCCATTACTAATCCTGTCATAATTATTATATCTGTTGTCCTATGTCCACAGTCAAGTACTCTCAACTCAAGCAGATTGATGTTGGAAGAATAAAAGTATGTCTGAGGCTAATAAACCTAAATCTTAAAACACGCACATACAAACAAAATATTGTTTTGCTCAAAAATACAGGTGAGTCATTAGTAGAAAATTCACAAGTAAAAATGTCAAAAAATGACTTACTATTTACACCAAAATGTGTTGCAGAAATATAAATGTAACTTTTACAAATTTTGTGTTTATTTGCCTTTGTTTTGGCAATAAATATGATTTATGTTCACATACACATGCAAAAAGCATACAGCTGTTATTTTAGAAGAAATCACACAAAAAAATAACAAACATTATTCAATATTAAAATGAGATATTTTATTCTATCTTGTTGAGAATCATTTTAAAAGATAAGATAGACCACTAATTATAGAGCAAAAATTGTGATGTGTACATTGTTTTTATATTATAAAATTTAAAGAAATTTAAATCTTACAATAGTCCGACATTATTGAGTTTATTTTTTACTTGTATTAAGTCACTTAATTCCCACATTAATGCTATCTGATAATTACCATTTTCAAGCTTCATTTTAAGGAAGAGGAACATGAGCACAGAGATTTAGTAATATTGTGATGGTTTTATAGGTAGTAAGTAAAAATTCCAGGATTCTAACACAGCACCTTGTTTTTAACATCTGTAGTCTTCCTCTATTTTTCTTTTTTTAAAAAATACATTTTATTGATTAAGCTATTAGAGCTATCTCAGTTTTTCCCCCTTTGTCCTCCTCCACCTGGTATCCCTCTTCTCTCCAGCATCCCCCACTCTGGTTGGTTCATGTCCATGGGTCGTGCATATAAGTTCTTTGGCTTCTCCATTTCCTACACTAGTCTTAACTTTCCCCTGCCTATTTTGTACCTACCAATTTATGCTTCTTAATCTCTGTACCTTTTCCCCCATTCTTCCCCTCCCCCTCCCAGCTGATAACCATCCATATGATCTCTATATCTATGATTCTGTTCTTGATCTGGTTGTTTACTTAGTTTGTTTTTTAGATTTTTAGTTTAGTTTAGATTTTTAGATTTTAGATTTTTAGTTGTTGATAGTTGTGAATTTGTTGCCATTTTAATGCTCATAGTTTTGATCTTCTTTTTCTTAAATATTTCATGGAATAATGACTTGATGATGATGAACTCCTTTAGCTTTACTTTGTTGGGGAAGCACTTTATCTGCCATTCCATTCTAAATAATAGCTTTCCTGGATAGAGTAATCTAGGTTGTAGGTCCTTGCTTTTCATACCTTTGGATACTTCTTACCAGTCCCTTCTTACCTGCTCAAAAGGTACTACTCAAAAGGTACTTTTGAGAAATCGGCTGATAATTTTATAGGAACTCCATTGTAGATAACTCTCTACTTTTCTCTTGCTGCTTTTAAGATTATCTCTCTCTTTTTTTTATTGTTATGCAATGACAGTTGTCCCATTTACCCCCAATACTCTCCCCTACTGTACCCACCCCCACTTCCCACATTCAATCCTCCACCTTCATTGTCTTTGTCCATGGGTCCTTCATACATATTCCTTGATGCCCTTTCCTTTTCTTTTCCCTGTTATCCCCCCTACTCTATCCCCTCTATTGACTGTCAGTTTGTTCTCTATTGCCATGTCTCTAGTACTATGTTGCTCACTTATTTGTTTTGTTGATTAGGTTCCTGTTAAAGGTGAGATTATACCATATTTGTCTTTCACTGCCTGGCTTATTTACTTAGCATAATGTTCTCTAGTTCCATCCATGCTGTTGTGAAGGGTAGGAGTTCCTTCTTTCTGCTGCATAGTATTCCATTGTGTAAATGTACCACAGTTTTTCATCCATTCATTTACTGATGGGCCTTTAGGCTGTTTCTAGCAGTTGACTATTAGAAATTTACACCACTATGAACATTGGGGTGCATAGCTTCTTTCAAATTGCTCTTTCAGGATTCTTAAGGCATAATCCCAGCAGTGGAATTGCTGGGTCCAAAGACAGTTCCATTTTTAGTTTTTTGAAGAAATTCCATACTGTTTTCCACAGTGGTTATACCAGTCTGCATTACCACCAACAGTGTGCTAGGGTTTCCTTTTCTCTACATCCTCACCAGAACTTGTATTTTGTTGTTTTGCTTATGATAGCCAATCTGACCTCTATAGATTATCTTTTTATCTTTAACCTTTGGCATTTTAATTATGTTGTGTTTTGGAGGGGACCTCTTTGCATCCATCTTGTTTGGGACCCTCTTTGCTTCCTAGACTTGTATGTCTATTTCCTTTGCCAGATTGGTGAAGTTTCTTTCATTGTCTTTTCCAATACGTTTTCAATTTCTTGCTCTTCCTCTTCTCCTTTTGGCACCTCTATGATTATCATTTCTTTTGTCAATGGATGAGATTCTTTTCTCACTAAACAGAGTTAACAAAAATAATAATATAATTTTAACAGGATAAACAGATAATACATACATTTTACTGTATATTATAATATCACTGTTGTCTATGTTTTTATGTTGTCATCAAAATTTTAAGAATATTTGTTAAATAAGAATCATTGTTCACTAATTCTTTCAGTAATACCACAATACTGAAAGGAGTGACAATGCATTTAATAATGGCTTTTACTCATACTCTTTCTTACAGTTATTTTCATAATAACACGAGAGTAACTGAATTATATTGAATATAGCAATTATAAAGAATCCTCATAAATCATTTAATTTGTTAAATTCAAGCTGATATAATTTCATCCCCTGAGAATGTTTTGAAATTCAGTTTTAATGAAAATGTGCTGAGAAAGATATCGAAGTCAAGTTTACTGTTGCTTTAAATATTTTACAATGCCTATTGTATGAATTCTTTATAAGGATAAGTATATTGCTTTATTTTTTCAAACATGAAGGATAAATCATTGATAATATTTTAAAAGCACTTAAACATTAGTGGAATATATATGTAATTTTATTAGCTCAAATACTATTTACTTAAATTTAGTATTTTTAACTATATGTAATTATTATGTATGGATAAATCTATAATGTGTACTATTAAAGATCAGTTTGCTTTTTATAATTTACATGAAATTGTGTGGTCATAGGTACATTTACTGAATGCATAAATATAAAGTGATAAAGGTGAATAGCCTTTGCCTAAACATTGATTCCATTAATTTGGTGAAACAAAAAATTTTTAAAAAAACTCTTTTTTCCCCTCTATTATCACTGACTATATCTGATCTGATGATTTGGAATACAACCAATAGAAATATAAAATCAATCTGGTTAAAACTGTACATGATTAATTACCTCATATAACAGGAATTTTTTGAACTGAGAGAGATTCTATGTACAGTTGATTCAGGAGGTATTACCAATAACATAAATTATTCTAGTTCTCAAGCCACCATTTGGTGTTGACTGCAGTAATTGTGAGTACAACATTTAAATAATAATATAGAAGGTGAAAAGGAAACATTAACAGCAGACTCACCCTTCCCCCTCACATCTCATTGACCATAGTTGGGTTAATGAACCAATTCCTAGCAAAATAAATGGGATTATCCTGAGCAATATCTGTAGAGGGTACACAATCATTTACATGGAAAAATGTTGGAAATTTTGAACTTCAATTATAATACTGAATATACAAACAAACATAAAACTGGGTGAAAATCAACAGTGGTTTCACTGCGAGGATAAATTTTTCTAGTGCACCTTGTAAAATGTACACATTGACATTATTCTTTGTTGTATTTTATGATTACTCTTGAAAATAATTTAGTTGCCTGAGCAATGATGAAAATTATTTTCTCTAGGTTTCAATATGCCAGATAAACTGTTGTTGTCCTAGGCAACTTTTAATTAAAGTTATTACTAAAACTTCACATTTGGGATTTTGATGCTCCTTTCTGCCTACTCAGTGTACACTTGATGTTGGAGGTCAAATGAAAGATGAACATCCCAAAACAGACATTTTGAACTTACCTTCATGGTAATCCTGTTCTGAAATTTATTGCACTTTTTATTTTCCTGAATCACTGGCCCAAAGACTTTGATTTTTGTAATATTGCACTGCTTCATTTTTCCCCTTCGGCTTCAATTACTAGAACAGTTTCTAAAACAGAGTTGCTAAATGAAAAAATATATACAAGATGAGGCAGGGTAGGGATGAAAAAAATAAAATCAATAATATTGTAGAATACCAGATTTAGCAGCATGATTGTGCATCCAAGGATATGCAAAGATCAATGAATATTTTAATAATTATACTAGACAAACTATTCTATAATTTTTCTTTAATATAGCAAAGACTCATTTTTTTCCTCTTGTAATATTGTCATTACTCATATCATATGCATCATTAATGTTTTCAGTAATGTTTAATTGGGGCCTCATCGCTGTCCTGTGCTCTAGATAACATCCTGTACTCATCAGGTTCTTTTGTGGCATGTGTGATTATTTTTCCTCAGTAACCTTCATTGACTGCCAGAAATGTCTGTTAGCTGGATTGTCTCTTCCTTATTTAGTTAGCTATTCCTTTAAAACATAAGTCTAGCCAGATGTAATGATAAGCAGGCAGATGGCTCTGGAGTGATTCTTTTTGATAAGGAAGTTGCTTCCTTTAGAGAAAGACATGGCTCTACAACCATCCAAGCCCAAGGCAGAATGAATGACTTGTGAGCTTGTCCAGGATGCCTTTTAGCCCCATGAAGAAAGGAAAAAAATGAACATAAACACTGATATTTAAGAATAAAGAATGTGCATTTCTATGAGAATATTGAATTTTCTGACAGACTGGGTACATAAACCAAATGTATGGGTTGGAAATTAAGTTCATGTGACAGAATAGAATATTGTTAATAGCTATTCAATTAGTCATTTAGGAGAAAATTGAAATTATAGAACTAAATTTGTTTTGTTACAGGGTTCATGAAATTCCATATCATTTTATTGGGCACCTTTGCAAATGGCACCTAAATTCTACATTACATTGTATATATGAAGTCTGTAATTTATTTTATTAGAGAATAAGATGAAGTGAATGATTAGTGCATATATTGCTGGAAGTTGTTGAAGGTTAATGCCTAGTTGCATTTAATTTACTTATTTATTATCATTTTTGATGATTTTTAGAAAGTCAAGTCAGGAGAATAGGTAAGGCTATAGTGAATGTTCGAAGATGTCAGTGTGTTGTAATCTTTGAGGAAATGAAACTAAATATTGTAATTCATATCTGTTTAAAGGAATTAATACAAGGACTGAAATCCACTACCTTGTTTGAGAGGTAAAGTTGTACAATTCAATATATTAGAGATTACCAGGGCTTGGAAGGACTAGGAAATGGGGAGAATTTGTGCATAATGGTTAAGAGGTTCTTCTGCTATGGGTAATAAAAACAGTTTTGAAAACAGAAAACATTTATGATGTTGTAACATTATGAATGTCATTAATACCACTGAATTGTGTACTTAAAAATAGTTGATATGGTATATTTTAATGTTATGCATTCTTCACCACAATAAAAATTGTTCAGACAAACATACCACATGTGAAGACAGCTTTATGAACATATGTGTAATATGCAATAAGAATTCTAAGTCGTAGCATACATTCAATATACAATAAATACTTTTAACATAATAGTAAGATGAATGATACACTTTTCCCTCTTATTCTTTTTTGTAGAGGATGCTAAGCAGGGATTAAGATAGATTATATACTAATGGAGTGAGTAATCATGTGTCCGTCTATCTCAGTTTCTCAGTTTCTCTCCACAGTAAATTCAAAATATGTATTAATATATGGTATATTATTTAAAAACATGGTTTTTAAGATATTAAATTACTTTTTTACTAAGATATTAAGTTAGTAAACAAAGGCAGGCTTTGCTTAACCCATCAGCAAAACTCAAGCAGAAAGGATTACTTTTTCTTGCTTATTTCAATATTGTAATCTTTTAAAAAAATAATTCTATGCTGTAAATTTTCCTCAATACATAATGCTTCAAAGCTGTTTTTAATGTTTACTTGCCTAGGGGTATAAAATTGTTTTTGTTCTCTGGAAGAACTCATTTTAATGGATAATGTTTCATGAACAATTAAATGAAATAATGATCCATCTTTGTGTTAGAAGGAACATTTTAAGAAGTTACAATGTAAAACACAGTTAATGATACTTTTAAACTTATTTTTAAAAATCTCAATTTGAGGTGCACTACATATCCACCTATTCTAGGAAAAATCAAAAGAAAATAAATGAATAATAGACTGAAGTATATATCTGATATCATTGAAAAACTAGTTTTTATGAAGTGAAGATCTAGATCTTTTGTCTCCAATAACCAACAAATACAGTTTGTTGGTTCTATAACATAAACAAATCCTTATAGGAGGATTTCGCTTCTTCTTGGCAACACAGTAACGAATTACATATTAGCCAGTCTATTAGCGTGCGAGCGGGGTTTATTAGTGAAACACTCTCAGGGAAGAGAACTTGCCTTGCTGAGGTGGGGGTGAAAAGCATGCACATTCAGGGCATGGCAAGGTAAGGATGGTAAGAAACAAGGGAAAAGGTGGCAAGAGCATCAAGTCCTTTGTTCTGAGGACTTACGTGGTTGGCAGGATGGGGGTAAAGAAGTTACATATTGATTGATGGGTGATGGTGGTACCAGCATCCCCCTAGGGTAGGGTGGTACCTGACCAGCCAAAATTAGGTATGCGTCTGGGTCTGTTAGCTTGAATTCTTATCTTGCTGCAGACTTTTTTTGTTATTCTTGTTGTAAAACAGATATGTAACAGGAGATAGGTTAAAGTTGGGGCAGTTACCCAAACTTATTTATGGGCTCTCTCTGTAAGCACTAGGGACTCCCTTGTAAAACAGATAGTGACCAGAGGTAGGCAATTAACCAAAGTCGTTTCATGGGCTTCTTCTTTGGGCATTGTGGAATCCCTCCTCTTCACCCTTCTAGACCTCGGGATGAATACACAGTTTCAAGGCTTTCTTTCCCAAATAGTGGAAACAATACATAGAATTTCAAGGGCTTCCCTCCTCTCATGCTAAGATAGTGTTTCTTGTGATGTTGGAACACCTGAAAATATTATTGGACCAGGCTGAGTTAGTGGGTAAGAAGCATCTCCCTCCTTCTCCCTGCCTTGGTTTACTATATATCCTACCTAACAAAATAAATAAACCATTAAATAAACACTTGTATGCGCTTATATACATAAGAAGCATGACATCCTTCTGGTAGTGTACCATCATCTCAAGCCGAATCTGATTGATGCTTTATAATGTTAATTCTTTAAAAAGTCAAAGCATCTTTCACTTCAAAATGCTTATCTACTCAACAATTCTCCAAGTATGAGATTTCTCATCCAATTGTATTATAGATGACTTATTTTCACATGCTATTCACTTAAACTTTTTCACAATAAAATAAAAATAAACTTGGAATTAGCAGGTTGGTATTCAAGTTTTAGTTTTACCCTTAAATAATTATGTGGCCATTGGAAAAGCATGCAGTCTCTAAATTACCTCATCTATTAAACATGTACACTAATTACACAGCCAGATTTGCTGTGGGAACTTAATAAGAAAATCCATTTGGAAGCTATTTGTGAACAATAGCATTTTAAAATGACAGCATAATTTAAAAAGTCTGGTCATAACATTGGGGCCATAGTTTAGGACAACATTATATCACTAAGCTCTAGAGATAGGTGATTAGATATTTAATGAGATGTTTATACACATAAAAATTTTAGTTATATTAGATATATTTAATGAGATTTTATACAATTAGATATGTTCAATGAACTTTTTAAAAAATATTTTATTTATTTATTTATTTTTAGAGAGAGGGAAAAGGAAGGAGAAAGAGTGGGAAAGAAACATCAATGTGTGGTTGCCTCTCAGGTGTCCCCCCACTGGGAACTGGCCTGCAACCCAGACATGTGACCTGTCTGGGAATCAAACCAGCAACCCTTCGCTTCACAGGCCCATGCTCAATCCACTGAGCTACACCAGCCAGGGCCTAATGAGCTTTTTATAAACATAAAGTCTCTCTGTTTATAGTAAAATTTGTGCAAGTGGTGTCTTAGAATTTTCCTAGACTCTGTTTCTTCTCTTATATTCTGTATAGCATTGAAATGCACTATATAATATAAAACACATGGCTGTATGTGAAAAAAAGACATGCAATGTAAGAATAAAAGAATTGGGCAGTTAGCTACTGGATGGTAGGATTGATCTTTTTCTTGGAAATATAGATAGAGAGGTAGAATATCCCCATTTTTTATCAAACAACTTTTCTAGAAGAACAATTAATATCTATTTACTTATAACATCTTTCAAAAAATAAAGATATGTATAGATTTTCTAATTAGTAATGTGAACTATAAGAAGTGCAAGGTTTCATAAACAATAATCTTTAGGGGGACCTTGAGTAAAAAGTAGTTTATTCAGCCATGATAATGTAGCATGGGGTTAGGAATCTTTCAGTAGAAAATATGTGATGCCATTAAAAAAATAAACCCACCTTGGATTTGTGCAGGATGAATGAACTGTTGTGCCTTTTGTGGGCCTTTTTGGACCCACAATTTGACTGTCTTAGCACTGTGTATTTTGTAGAGACGTCGAGAAAAAATTGATTATATAAGGTGATTGCTGTTCCCTTTCTAGTCATCCATCAAATCATAGATGTGTCGTATTTTACTCAATTATGAGCTTTGCATAATGATATATGAATAATGTGATAAACTACTCTTTAATGAGTTTAGATAAATTGGCAATAACCTGTTGGGTTATATATGATTTACAACAGCCTTTTATTGAAATGTTTTAACTCAGAGGAGAAATTCTAATGATGGAAATCCCTTATGAAATTATAGGTCACTAGGTGAAATGTTACTTAATTCATGCCAGAGAAATGGCTATTTAGTGAGTGTCGCCTTTGTGAAATATCTGAAGAAGTCGTCTTTTACTTAATATTCAGTTAAAATACATTGGTCAGTAGTGTTATCACTAAATATGGCCATTGACTGAAACCAAACCTCTCTTTGGAAACACATCCAATTTTACTGTGGGTGGTTTAGAAAAGTATTACTTCTGTATTATTATTTTGTTTTTTTATTTCTCTAAGCATATATGTTAAACTATATTGTGTAAACATGCATATAAAATAAATTCTACCAAATCTATACTTTAAAATAATTTATTGAAAAAAATAGTAAAATATATTTTATACCCAAAGACCCCACAGTAATTTTTTAAAGTGAGGCACATTTAGTGAGCATAATCTTGTAAGAAAGACATAGTTAACGGGGCCCACTCATGCAGCACGGCATTTTTGTGCAAGCCATGTTTGTGTTTGCACTTGTGAAGAAACTGTCATGATTTTCCTTAGTGTAATTTTTAACAAAGTGATGTCCAGGGCTTGCGTGAGCATCTACAGATTTATGTCAGTGGACAAGAGAAGAAACATTTACTCTGATCTCTCAACTTGCTCAGCAAAAATCCTCAAAAGCTTTGCCTGTCTCTTTTGACCAGAAGTACCACTGTTTATAATAAATTAGAGGAAAACTGCCAATACTAGAATAAGCTAATGTGCTATAGGGTTCATGTTCCTTTTGTTATGAGCTAATTGCTCTGAGATATAAAATCATATACAAAAATATATTCTAAATGTTCATGTTTAAGATATAGGATTAGATTATATTTACTTTTATATTTCCACATATGAAATGTCTTTTCTATTTAGATTACTTAGTTTGCCAAAGAGAATCTCCATGTAAACACATAGGTAAAATGCATATAGTCATAAATTCTATGTGAAATAGCTAGTGTTTCTAAAATTAAATTGCAGTAATATTATTTAAATATAATATTGGTATAAGCTTTCACTTTTAATCTGACTGTTATTCTGAAACAGCATCTATTCTTGTCTCTGAATATAGGTAAGCAGGGTAAAGCATAATTTTCTAAAAAAAACTGTTCTAGTTCTAGTTTATTAGTGCTTTTATTTTGGGTTTATATTTATTTATATTTTTAGTACACATATCTATCTATATATCTCTCCAATAACTCTAAATGAGAACACAGTTATCCCTGTACTCTTAGAAATAACATTTGGAGAAAATAGAGCTGAATAGAACACAGAGAAATGATTCACAACTTTCCAAGGAGAAAAATAGTGAGTTGATGTTTTAAAATGTCCTCATTAAATACAGGTAAATAGAATTTCCTCATTAAATACAGGTAAATAGTTTGTAAAGGTATATATTAGATGTTACTTGCTCTAAAAAGTGAATTGAACTATGTAACTTACTAAAATTTTGTATTCAATTTTAGTTCAATTTTGTGAATTGAACTATGTAACTTACTAAAATTTTGTATTCAATTAAGTATATCTTTGTCTAGAAAAAAATGGACATAAAAATATGTTTTAGGAGGCCAAGTTGACAAGTAGCAGTTGTTCAACAGTATGTGTCTTCATACACATTCACCGGGGTGTGTGTTTGAATCAGGGGCACCGCAGTTAATAGCAGCAAGACTTCACACACACTGATTCAGCACTTAATTTTTATTAGAAAACTCTAACTGTCTTCTCTCATGGTGTGAATGTGTCTGCCTTAGGACTAGCACCATGTGTTGAATTCATTACAGTCTTTCATAAGATCCCAGGAGAGTTTATTCACAGATGTAGATTTACTGCCAACCACCCATAACTATCTGGACTTCATTGTGGGCACAAAGGCAAGAAATTACCTAGTGGAAGTAATTCAGAGCAGTGTATTAAAAATAATAAGCACTACTCCCAGTCAGTGATGCTGGAAGTATATAGTTTCTGACACTTGACTCTGGTTTTGTGGCAGCCCTCAGGATTTATGTGTGATATCAGATGTCCTTTCAATGTCTCACAGTAGAGTCTGACTTTTCACAGCTTCAAAGAAAGCTGAAGGATGCTGGTACCATAGATCTGCCTTTTTTATTGATTTTCCTGTAAGTGTATTTAATTATTCAGTAAAGGATCCATTTAACAATCCCATCTATTTTTAACCAATTAAGTTCACATTAAAGATTTACCAATATTATTTTAATAATAGAATGTTTCAGGGCATTTAGTCAGTAACTACCAAGTACCGAGATTCTGTGTTTTATTGTGGATATAAAAATCCTAAGTAAGTATGCTCACCAATGAATAATGAACTATATACCCAGCTATCACCTTATAATTACCTTGCAAAGAATGAATTGCTTTATTATCAAGGTATTATAAGGATGTATGCCTTTATGACATCCATATAAATATTCATAAATCAAAATATTCTAATAGGAGTAGAAATTTTCAGATGTGATATGACAAGTCTTAAAATAATATGATCATATAAGATTAAAAGAAGTGCAACAATAATTCACTGTCGAGTCAGAATAAATACATTATTTCTGGTTATCTGGGAAATATGCTTACTAAAATGTAAGGTTCTTATTTCCTCACATTATTATATTCCTTATATATAATATAATATAATTATATTATATTATTGGTAGAAGGAAATCTAAGATCAAAATAATTTATTAGAATAAAGCATTCTAAACTATCCTTATTTTATCATATTTTTATTGAATTTATCGAGGTGACATTGGCTAACAAAACCACACAGGTTTCATGTGTACAACTCAATAAAACATCTTCTGTGCACGGCACTGTGAGCAAGTTGCCCCAAGCAAAGTCACTTTCTGTCCACATCCATCCCCTCCTTGCCCACCTCCACTCAGCCCCCACCTCCCTTTCCCTCTGGCTATCACCACACTGTTGAGTGTCTGCGTGTTATGTACATATAGGATCTGTCTGGAAAAAGTCCAGCCATCGTTAATATAACAAGCATGGTATGCATGATATCGATGTAGCCTGACAGCCAAGGAGAGTGGACTGGAATGCACATGCATAAAACTTGATGACTTCCCTGTACTAGTCAGTGGGGGTGATAGGCACCACTGAATGAGCATGTGTTCTGTGTGGCCATTGCATTCAAAATGACTGAGTAGAGCAATGGATCTGAATCAAATTTTGCATTAAACTTACACATTTCTCCATGGAAACAATTCAGATGACTCAGAAGGTTGCAGCTATGGGCAACTGGTGATTGGCATCTTCATCATGACAACAAACCCACTTATGCTTCATGGTCTCATGGAGATTTTTTGGTGAAACATCAAATCACTCAGGTGACTCATCTCCCTTACAGCCCAGATTTGGTGCCCTCAACTTCTGGCTTTTCCCAAAACTAAAATCACCTTTGAAAAGGAAGGGATTTCAGACCATCAATGAGATTCAGGAAAATACGACAAGGCAGCTGATGGCAATTGGGAGAACTGCGTGAGGTTCCAAGGTGCCTACTTTGAAGGGTACTGAGGCATCATTGTCCTGTGTACAAAGTTTCCTTTAGCTTCTTCAATAAACATCTCTGTTTTTCATATTACATGGCTGGATACTTTCTAGACAGACCTCATAGTTTTTTGGGTTAACCCTTTCACCTTCTTTCATCCAGTCTCCCAACTTCCCTCCCCTCTGTCAGCTGTCAGTCTGTTCTACATATCCTTACCTCTCTTTCTAGGTTGTTTGCCACTTCATTTTGTTCATTAAATTCCACACATAAGTGAAATCGTACAGTGCTTGTTTTTCTCTGACTGGTTTAGTCCACTTAGCATAATAATCTCCAGGTCTACCCATGTTTCTGCAAAAGATAAGATTTTCCTTCTTTCCTTCCTTCCTCCCTCCCTCCCTCCCTTCCTCTACAGTCGAGCAGTATTCCACATTAATAAATGTACCACAGCTTTTTTTTTCACTTGTCTACTGATGGGCACTTGGGCTGTTTCCAGATCTTGGACATTGTAAATAATCAACCTTTTTTATTAAAAGGTCATAGAATTTATGAATTGGAGGATCTTTAAAAGCTATATATCATATACACTTTGTTTTATAAACAAATGAATGTCCATTAACAACTTGTCCAAGGTAATCTAATGTTAATTATATGACAGCTACATTTCATACTTTTTTTGTCTCTTAGTCAAAGGGTATTTCTGCTTATATTTTAGTTTATAACCCCAAACTCATAATTTATCTTTTATGTTGCACTCATATGTTGTTTTCTCTGAAGCCTGGTTTCAAGATATATATATTCATATTTTCAGGACATGTTACAATTGACTCCTGTTACTTACCTACATTCCCAGGAGAAAGGTTCAACTTTAACTGTCTAATATTGACTTCCAGTGGCTTTGTGCCTTAGCTCTGACATATATTTATTTTTAAATCTACCTAAAAAAACGATAGTTTCCATCTATGCCTATACTTTGCTTTTTCTTTCTTTTTAAAATTTACATGTGACTAGTGTTTTCCTATTGATAATTTATATTCTTATACCCTTTCTTTTTCCTCCTAGACACCTTATTTTGTTACATATGTTGTCAGCTTAGAGTCAAGGGGCACCAAGATAAAACTGACAAAGCAAAATAAGAAAAAATAAATTTATCTGGTGTTCCAAAGTTACAAGGACAAAAATCAGTGTTGCAACTAATTTTACCTTTATTGTTATACTAGAGTTATTAAAGTAACATTTCATTGTAAACCGCAAAGAATATGAGAATTTCAGGTAAAATAAAGATTACCTGGGAATCGAACCAGCGACCCTTTGTTTCACAGGCCCATACTCAATCCACTGAGCTACACCAGCCAGGGCCATAAGTAACTTCTTTTAGCAGTTTCCTATTTAGCATTCTAGAACTAATTTTTGTATAGCATACATAAATTGATTAATATATATACACATATATAGTTATTTAGTTTACAAATATATTGTTTATGCATAACATTATATAGTTGGCACTATCTAAGGTTCAATTTCCTAGAGGCAGAGTCTGACACAAGAATTCAAGTGCAGCCCTGGCCAAGTTTCTTGGTTGGTCTAGCATCTTTCTGATATGCCAGGGTTGTAGGTTTGATCCTCTCTTGGGGCACATCCAGGAAACAACCAACTAGTGAATAGATAAGTGGGGCAAAAAAATCAATGTTTCTCTCTCTCATCTGTTTAAATCAATACATAAGAAAAAATTTTTTAAATATAAAAATTCAAGTGAATATAATTTATTAAAGACTGCTGTCAGGAATAGGTTTATCAGATTTAGCGAATAAGAATATGGTGTTCCCAATAAAATATACAGTGAATAGTTGTTTAAAATATTTGGGGCATACTTATTTTAAAGTGATATCATTCTTTTTCTAAAATTTATATTAATCTTAGAGTCATTTATTTCATCTCATGACCCTACTCACCAGAGAGAGACTAAAGAAAAATAGGGCAAGGCAATGAGCTAAACAAAGGTGTGTTTTCAGTTGGACTCTAGCTTCAGCCAGATTCTGTGCGAAGTCTGGATTCTATGGGAAGTATGAATTATACCATGAAGTTGGCCCCACAGTGGAGCTGACCCCTTAGGCCAGTATTATTTAATCATCAGCTTCAGGTTGTATGGTGCAGGGGTGGGATCGGGGGTGAAACAGCCTCCTGGATGGTCAACTTCCTTTCTACAAGAAACAATACTCCAGAGGAGGTCTATTTGAGCTGTTAGTGAGCAACAATCACATTAAAAGTAGACATGCTTAAGTGCTCATACATAAAAGTCTACAAACATACTTCATCTTCCTGGCAATGGAAATACCTAGGTTTAACCAATCAAATGGGATATAGATTATCAATAAAACATAAGGAATGCCTTTTATAGCAGGCATTTAGGGCATCTTGTAACCACAAGGCAAATTTAGGCTTCTTGCTGTTTTTCATTGTGTCAACACTTTGTGTCCTAGAATTTTTAATAGTTTTAGTAATAATTGAGTCAGTTGCATTCTCCGCATCTTATTCTTTCAAAATTTAGATTGCATGATTTGCTAAACAGAGTAAGATGATTAGTTCATTGTTTGTTTCAAATGGTTATACTCTGTAAATCAATTGCAATTTGTATGAACACTGTATAAGAGCTCTAACTCAGATAAACAATTATATGATAATATCTATGGGATTGTTATACTACTGTTGATGGAGAAGTTTCCTGTTGGTACTTCTATAATACTGTTAATTTCAAATATATTAAGACCTTATGAGAATAATACATATATACTTTTATATATCTTACATATATATAATCTGCTATGTCAATAGATGTCTGGTCAGAGGACAAAATAATTGGTTTCAAACAACTAAAAGCAGGTCAAAGAATACTTTTCAACCAGAGCAAAACTACATTAAGAAAAACCAAAAGTGGAACCAAATGAATTATTGTTGGAAAATATTAGTTTCAAATGGTAGAGAAACAAGAAAACAACATAAATTGAAACTAGGATTGAAGCCGCTGGTATACAGAACCTGGTTTAAAGTCTCATGAAGCCCTCGCCAGTGTGGCTGAATTGGTGGAAGCATCATCCTGTTACCAAAAGTTTGAGGGTTTGATTCCCAGTCAGGGGACATACCAAGGTTGCAGGTTTGATCGATAGCATGGACACGGGTAAGTGTGACCTCTGGTCTGGATACGTTAAATCTCTGGTCTGAGTGTGGGTTCGATCCTAGGTGAGGGCACAAAGGAGAGGCAGCCAACTGATGTTTCTCTCTCACACGCATCTCTCTAAAAGCAATGAGAAAAATGTCCTTGGGTGAGGAATTAAAAAAATGTAGTGGATAAAAATTTCCAGGGTGAGAACAGGTTAGAAAAAAATGATAAAGATTCAAGGTGATTATTTGGAAGTTTAGCTGTGTCTGGGACTTTCCTGTACTGGATTTTTGGAGTTTGCTCTAAAGGAGTAAATGTTCAAAGGATGACCCCTCAGCCACATGCAAGTTGTTATAGAATGCTCATTGTTTCAGGAAATGCAATGTCATTTATTATGCTTCCCATTAAAATAAAATTTTTATAGCATCCAAATAAAATAATCAAACTTCTCAATAGTTTGACAATGTAAGTTTATTGTAAAATTAACTTAAATTTCTTCATAGGGTGTTAAAATATGAAAATGTACAGGAAGAAAGTTATCCTCAATCACTCCAAAAAACAATTGTTAACCTTTCTATCTGCTTTTTGTGTCTTTTTGGTGTGAATATTATTTTTACATAATTGTAATCAAAAGGCTTATATAAAATTAAATAGCTGATTAAAATATCTGTTTTTATGATTATAAAAGGTATTTGCTTTTTACTAGTAATTTTAAATATGTAGAAACAAATGAAATAAAGAACTGTGACTTAGTACCTTAGAACTATGAATTAGAAAAACAATTGCATTTTCTTATTTTTAGGTTATTACTTTTCAATATTAAAAAAGTGATTTCAATATTTCAGTATAAACATCATTAATATAAAATATTACCAATTTTTTCTTTATTGTTGACAGTATTGCAGAAGTCCCCATTCCCCCCCGCCATAAGCCACCCTGACTTTCTTTTGGCCGTCACCACACTCTTGTTTGTGTCTATGGGTTATGCACATATGTTTACTTTCACAAAGAAGGTGAAGGGATTAGACAAAATATTACTAATTTTTACAATAAAAACTAGATTGTGAATGGTGGGACTATAAATGAATTCTATTAAAATAAATTCCAATTATTTAAAATTTAGTTAGCATTACAAAACATAGAATTAAACAGAACATAATATTAATTTAAGAGGTCATCAATCAATACATGAAGAGGACTTATGGATTTTGTGAAGGTGATAATAAGCTCCAGAGAGCCATTCTTTGCAGCGTGAAGACAGAAACAGGAATAACCACCACTGAGTCACCCACCGGGTGCCATGTCTTTGTTTCTGGTCATAGAATCTGTGGGAGACGGTTACAAATCCAGATGGATTCCAGAGATTGATGTCCCAGTTCATTCACAGCAACCATTTATATTAAAAACGTTAGAAAATCAGAACATATTATCATTTTTGTAATGTACTTGAATCTGACAATGTATACATCTACACACAGAGTTGGAGTCACAGAATAATATATTTAATTACTCTCAGCCTGGAAAAAGCACCAATCACGATACAGTAATTCAAAGAACTAATATTTACCAAAACTGAGTGTTTAGTTGTCTAAAATTAAATAATGTGAAAAGTTATCACCAGAAAAATGAGAAACATAAAAATAAAAGGTATGCATTGCATTTTATAATATTTTAAGAGTTAGTTTTCTATTTGAAAGAAACTTTTAATCTAAGCTAAAAGAGAGCTTAGAGATCATCTGTGTAGTTCAGTGGCTTTTACCTGTCTTCAGCAGAGCACGAAAGTTTCACAGACAAGACATCACAATATGATGTTGGTATTCATTGGTGGCTGTAGGACCTTTACTTGCACTGGAACCAAAGCATCTACTTCATATACCATATACATATATGTATACACATACATATACATATACACACATGTATATGCATATACATACATGTAATACTTTTGCTTTGCATTTTGTTTGGGAAATAACAGTTTTATCTGCTTTAAACAGGAGGTGAACTATTCAAATTTAATTTGGGTCTATTTTATGTCATGTGAGCAAAATGTATGGTCTCTCCAATGAAATACACACACTGGTTAACTCAAAACCAAATCTTAGTCTTCTAAAAGTTCTGTCTTTTCAACTTCACCTTCATTGTTTGTGTAAATTTGAAGACTTAGTCTACTAAAAATGCTAGATAATATTCCTTCCACTACACTATAGTCATATATACAGGGGTACAGAAAATATGAACATTCAACCAATATAAAAGATTCATATCCTTAAACTTAAGTTAAATATTCATCATGAATTTTATTTCTGTAGAAGGGAAACTATAACCTGGATAACTTCTCTTTTAAAGCTAAAATAATGTTTTAACATATTGCTAAAAAAGAAATATATCAGTGCTACTGTTTAAACCATATAATCATTCAAGAGCCTAAAAATAAATGTTTTTGTTATTGTGGTAACCCATGCTGCCCGAATCTTTATACCTTCCTCTATTTTTATGAGGGAATGATTAAATTATTCTAAATCATTTTTTCTAGTCTGTATTACTTTGGACACTTTATACTGACAATAGCAGGAGAAACTCATTTATACTGGCTTAATCAATGAGGAAACTTATTATTACACATAATAGAAATTGCAAAGATTTGCAAAAATACTACAGATTCTGAGGTTTGTGGACTAAGCAGCTCAAGTATGTCAGATATGATCCCACATTCTTTTCCAGTAATAAGATGTGTAAAGAAGTTTTGTGCTGTGTTCAGACCCAATAATGTCCACAAAATAAAGGGAAAAATAGATGTTCCTATGACTGTCTCTAAGAAGATAAGTGTATTTTTGTAGAAGCAGTTCAGCTGACTTGGAATCTGGTCTCAAAGATTAGAATTGGCTCACACAAACATTCTTTTTCTTTTTTATTGAACTTATGGAGGTCACATAGGTCCACAAAACCATAGAGGTTTCAAGTGTGCAGCTCAACAAAATGCCTGCATCATGTGCCCATCACCAGTGCAGTCTCTCTCCAACCCCACTTTCCCCCACTTTGCCTGTCTCCTGTGACCCCCAACCCCCTTTCCTTTTGGCTATCATCACACTGTTGCCTGTGTCTACCCAACTGTGCCTACTATTGGGAATGGGTAGAGGTTCATTTTATCATGAAACACATAATTATGTGTGTGTTGTCTGAGGGTGGACACCAGGATAAAACTGGAAAGCTGGAATGGATGATGACTAGGCAAGTATCTGGGCCACTATGCAATGCTCATAACATGGCTATATTTATAAACAGCAATTATGAATGGTAATGAGCTCAAAGTAAAATTAAATGAATTGCATAAAGTTCTCAAAATATCATTTTAGGCATTCTTGCCCAAGCTTTTCTAACCATTTAAAATTTTATCAGAATAAGATGAAAAATAACAGAAAAGATTTTCAGTGGTAATACTAATCCAAATGCTTTCAGTGAGTTAAATATTTAGGCTGCATGATGCTTAATGATGCATTGATTAGAGAGAATGTTAACTGCTGAATTCAGATAAAGAAATGACCTTAGGAAATTGGTACAGAAAATTACCAAAGCTGTAGCCAAATTGCAGACCTTCGCTGTTTGTGTGGACTTAAAGGTTTGAGCCAGCTCTTATATAACCACTTCTTAAGTAGTTCCAACAGTGAACCTTGTGTAACACTGAGTGGCATGTCAGGATAACCAGAAATGTCATCCTGAAAATAAAGTTCATGTTGTGATGATCACCACACAAAATAATTCCATTAGGCAGATGAGATGAGAGCAACTAAAATCTAAAACAGAAAGTTAAAAACACAAGTAGGCAACATTTATGGAATCCTTATTGTATGGTATTAGGTAATATTCTTTTGTTGTTTCTTAAGACTATTTTTATTGTATTGTTTTCATTATCATTTACTTGTTTTATACCCCACTTCCCCCTGCAATCACCACACTGGTGTCCATGTCCATGAATCCTTTTATTTTTTGCTTGATCCCTCTGCCTCCTAACCTCCTCAATAACTGTTATCATGCTTTCCATCTATGAGTCTGTTTTTATTTTGCTTGTTAGTTCAGTTTGTTCATTAGATTCCACTTACAAGTAAAATCATATATTATTTGTCTTTCTCTGGCTTATTTCAATTAGCATAAAGTTGGAGGAATCATTCTACCTCATATCAAAGTATATTATAAAGCCATAGTTATCAAAACAGCATGATACTGGCATAAAACAAAAACACAGAAAAATGGAATACAATAGAGAGCCCAGAAAAAAACCCACACTTTTCCAGTCAATTAATATTCAACAGAGGAAGCAAGCACATACAAAAGACTAAGGATTGTTTATTCAATAAATGATACTGGGAAAATTGGACTGATACATGCAGAAAAATGAACTAGACCACCTCCTTGCAGCACACACAAGAAAAATTCCAAATGGATTAAAGACTTAAATGTTAGACCCCAAATCATAAAAATACTAAAAGAAAAAGTAGGCAGTAAAATTTCAGACATTGTCTGTAGCAATATTTTATCTGAAATATCCCCCCAGACAACAGAAAAAAAATAAATAAACAAATGGAACCACATCAAACTAAAAATTTTTGCACAGCAAAGAAGACTGTGGACAAAATAAAAAGACAACAAACCCATGGAATGGGAGAACATATTTGTCAATATATCTGATAAGGGTTTAATGTCCAAAATTTCTGAAGAGCTAGGCAACATTCTAAGTGAACTAAAGGTCTGCAACAGATATATGAGGCAGGTCCTGTTATTCGTGTTGTCATCTTCATAGGAGGGATAGGAAAGCCTTATAGTTCTATGTAACAGAGCTTGTATTTCTACACAAGCAACAGGGCACCAGAGCTCAAAACTCTGAAATACTGTGCCATTCTGACACTAACAGAGATTCAAGGAAGAAGGAATATGTAATTTTAAAATGAAAAACTGGCTTCGCTTTGAGAAGAGAAAGAAACTTACATACTTAAGAAAGAATCTGGCAAAATTAAATTATAATTCTAGAAGATAGAAAATGAATTTATACAAATTATTTTAGAACATGAAATAGTGACTACTTTTTTTTGCAGTATTTTATGTGCTTATTTGTAACACTAAGTGAAATCTTTTAAAACCATGTTGCTTCAATCCATTTCCAAACTACATATTTCTTATAGAATACAAAAAACACCCTGGCTGGTGTGGCTCAGTGGATTGAGTGTGGGCTTGCAAACCAAGGGGTTGCTGTTTGGATTCCCAGTCAGGGCACATGCCTGGGTTGGGGATCAGGTCCCCAGTAGGGGATGTACGAGAGGCAACCACACATTGATATTTCTCTCCATCTCTTTCTCCCTCCCTTTCTCTTTCTCTAAAAATAGATAAATAAAGTATTTTAAAAAATAATATGAAAAGATATTGCATTATAATTCTAAAATCAAATTTATAAATATTTTAAATATGGGTTTTTTTGTATTAAAGTAGTATCTGGCATTTTTATCAGATGCACAGTTTGCCTAATGAATACACAAGTGTTGTTAGGTAAATGAATTAATAAATAAATAAACTTAACTTGATAAATTAGTAGACATACTTTTGCCAACCCTGAAGTTTTCTGTTGTATCTATTGAAAAATGGTTTTTACATAAAAACTGTTTTTCACGACACTTGTAGTTTATATAAGTCTATAAGCATTGCAATGGTCTAGGCAGCCCATAATGAAAATCAAATACTAAAATCATATGAAGCCCATTTGAAATTGATACAAGTTAAAAAGAAATGTTTGACAGTAGAATAATAGGTAACATATATATTTTTTACTATTATAACCCTCATTTTATTTTATTATTTTTAAAATTATTTTATTGTCGTTCAATTACAGTTGTCTGCATTTTCCCCCTACCACTCCCCCAACCCCAGCCAAACCCACCTCTGTCTCCTGCTTCCATGCTCCCCCTTGGTTTTGTCCATGTGTCCTTTACAGTAGTTCCTGAAAACCCTTCCCCCCATTATCCCCTCCCCCCTCCCCTCTGGTCACTGTCAGACTGTTCTCAATTTCACTGTATCTGGTTATATTTTGCTTGCTTTTTCCTTTTGCTGATTATGTTCCAGTTAAAGGTGAGATCATATCATATTTGTCCCTCACTGCCTGGATTATTTCACTTAGCATAATGCTCTCTGGTTCCATTTATGCTGTTGCAAAGGGTAGGAGCTCTCTCTGCTTTGTAGTATTCCATTGTGTAGATGTACCATTGGTTTTTGATCCACTTGTTTTTTGATGGCCACTTAGGTTGCTTCCAGCACTGGGCTATTATATATTGTGCTGCTATGAACATTGGGGTGCATAGGTTCTTTTAGATTGGCGTTTCAGGGTTCTTAGGATATAATCCCAGCAGTGGAATTGCTGGGTCAAAAGGCAATTCCACTCTTAGTTTTCTGATGAAATTCCATACTGTTTTCCACAGTGGTTGCACCAGTCTGCATTCCCACCAAGGGTGCACTAGGTAGGGTTCCCTTTTCTCCACATCTTCTCCAGCACTTGTTTGTTGATTTGTTTATGATGGCCATTCTGATGGGTGTGAGGTGGTATCTCATTTTGGTTTTAATTTCCTTCTGTCTGATGGCTAGTGATGCTGACATATATTTGATGCAGGCTTAAATAATGAAGTAAATAGTTAAGACATGACATCAGGAAAGCCACAATTTCAACTCAGAAATTCATTTGAAGGCAGCCTCAAATGATATAAAAGCAATATAAAAACAGTGATTTGTATAAATTAAATCAAGAAAAAGTTCAAACTGGTAGAAACTGTCATTAGAAATACATGGTGTTTGAGGGGAAGGCAATTTGCACTTGTCATGGGGCATTGTCTAAGCAACTCAGACCTGCACCAGCAAAGTATCTGTAAAAATTCTAAACGGTAGGTAAATATGTGTATGTAATTTGGAAAGAACTCTTGGACATTGTTAACCTAAAGGGGAGATAAAGAAAAAAATGGTTTTACAATGTGTGCCCAATGTTTACAATGCGTGGCACATTATATTACTGTGAAACAATGATTAAACCCTTCTAAAATCAATAGTTTTATAGCGAATAAAACACCAAGAGGCACAAAAATGATAGTACAACAGAATGCAACAAATAACATGCACCGTTTCTAGAGTCAAAATTTTAGGGATCACCTAGGAAGATACATTGTAAGGCAATATAGGACAACAATAGAGCCCTTTTCATTTTGCTAAAATAAATGTTCTATTTTGTAAATAACAAAACTCTTGCAAAATAATTTGAATGCATATTTTTATTAAAAATTTCATTTAAGTTACTTTATTGCCTGAAATCATTGGTAAGATGGCAAATTAACATTAAGTTTGATTCAAATGAGATCATCTGTTTTGCCTGCTAGTTTTTTCAATCATTTTATTATACCATGGAAATATTTTACCCAAAGGAGAGGAAAAACAGTTCAGTGCCATTGGATTTCTAGAATAATCAACTGGGAATTGACAGCTTGATTTTCTCAGAAACCAGGTTCATAGTTTTTCTCCAACTTAATATCATACAAATCTCAAGGCAAATAAAATATTATAAATTCATAGAACAGTTTCCTTCGGAAAATGCCATTAGTACAGAACTTCTAACTATGAGCAAATTACTGCAATTAGAGTTACAGAAATGGTGTTATAAGGCTACTCTACCTCACTAATGTTACATGCTTCTAGAATTTGTGTTTCTTACATTAATGTTAAGGCTCTCTGAGTGAAAAAAATAGATACTTAATGATAATGCATTTGATAAGGCAATGTGATGTCAAAATGAGTTCTTCAGAGATTGGACTCTTGTAAATCCAGACTAATTATAGAACCTTACATAAATGTAACCATATTTCTATCTTAAAATAAGAGTTACAATAATAATCATTGTAAAGAAAAAGAAAACTGTGTTTTAAGAAAAATCTTGAATATTTCACCACTGATATGTCTGCATAAATTCATAGGTACCAGTTTATTTTGATTGTAATTAAGAAGTACATGGCTCATTAATCTTTTTCAGTAATCCTGGTTGTTTTGATCTGATGAGATAATTGAAATGAAATTGTTTAAAAACTGTTGCATACCATAGATATATGAATTTACATGCAAGAAACTGAAAGAGTCAAGAACAAAACAGAAGTATCACAGAAATCGAGAATCGTTTAAGCTCAAATGAGGAGAAAAGGCGACTGGAGAGCTCTCTAAACTTTGTGTAATGTCTTCTCTCTCACCAATGATCTATTCATCTATGATCTATCATATATTTATTGATATACAGAGAAAGTATCTACTCATTTTAGCTAAACTTTAAACAATGAAACTCATCTTGAACTAAAGTTAAAAACAGAATTATATTTTAGATAAAATATTACTTAAAAATTTTGGATTGCTGTTTTAAAAACATTTCTATCATAATACTTGGTAGGTTCTCACATTTATGTCTTTGGTACTATACTTTCAAATTTGAAATTCTTAATAAGTTGGATAAAGACCTAGACACAATTTTCACCAAACTTTTCAGGAAGAATTATACAACAGATTACAGATTTAAAATCAAAGAGTAACTCTAAATACTAAAAAATTGAAAGTAATGTGATGAAATTTGACAAGAATAAATAATAGCATCCTGTACATTGATCTAATAAATCAGTTTTATGACTTTGGCTACCATAAGTTCAATTTAAACAAAAGGCATAGTGTATCTGATAAAAAAATGTTTTTTTTTCCAGTTAGAAAACATTACTAAAATGTATAGAAAGCATATCAAATAATTAATTCAGTTAACAAATTTAGAAATTGCTGTATGTGAGAAGGGTATATATAAATATGGTGCACTTCTTGCCCGTAATTAGCTTAGGAGAATATGAGGAGATATTGATGATACAATGTATTATGTCTGTGATTGTGATATGATCTGGGTTGCAAGTAGAGAATGCATATCTATAGCCCTGATTGGCAGAAATAAGAAATGCCTCCTGGGAGTAATGACAGCTAATCTGTGTTTTGATAGAGCTTGTTGGCTGCATAATATGATATATGGAAGAGACAAATGAGAGTGAACGTTGGGACAGCAGAGAGGTGGCTGACCATCAGATCCCCAGGATGGGTTGCAGAAGATGTTGTCTGTCATCCTATGAGTGATGAAAAAGCCATCGTTACATTTAGGCTGTGGAATGACCCATGCACATTTTAGAAAGTCTACTTTAGAAACAAGGTAGACAATGGAAGATTATGGAGATACACCAGGGTTATTGACGTGTGCTACATAGTAAGAGACTGGAAATG